>BGNK01004703.1:0-49853 GCA_003297005.1 Symbiodinium sp. clade A Y106 | reverse complement strand
CCGGGTGGGTGCGCGGGAGTGTGTCTGTGTGTGGGTATGTGTGGGTGGGTGTGCGTGTGTGAGTGTGCGTGGGTGTAATTGTGTTTAGCAAAGGGCAATAAACACAGTAAGTTGTGAGCATCAGGTGTAGGCGAGTTTGAGAACCTTTCAGAACCATCTTACAGAAATAATGCGAAAGTCTTGTTCACGACATAATGGCCGGAAACATGAGGCACAAACTTGGTTTTGCGTTTTCTGCGTCAGCTTTTTTTGGTTACCTATAACAGTATTCGTACCATTTTGCGCGTGCTATGTCAACTTAACATTTACTATGTGCTCCAGTGCTACTACGTTTATTAAAGCCATTATAGCTTTTTCGTGCTTATTTGCATGTTGTATTACCGTTGTTAGAGTGCCTGTTTACACGATTGTTTTAGTCGTAGTAATACTAGGCTTGAGGCAAACATAATTACAGTGGTTCGCCGTAGGAACACAAAGTCGGCCCAAGATTAGTATGGTCCCCTATAGCATTTTTTTTTCGCGCTCGCGTGCGCGCAAAATGCGAGCGAACATACCCGTATTCGCACATAGGGCGTTGGAGTTTGGCGCCCATGTTGCTGTTCTGATTTAATAGCATTCTGCTAGGAAAACGACCATCGGACGGAGTTGGGCTCGGGCTCTATTCGTGTGGATTCCGGTTGACAACACGAGTGTCTAGGCCTTTTAATACGGTTTTCCATTTCACAGTGCTTCGCCAAGAGCACGCAAACAGTTGTTTTGCAGTAGAGAATAAGCATGCTGGAGAAAAAGGCGAGAGGGGTTTTTAGGAGACCAGAGCTTCAATGAAGCCGTGAGTTTCAGAAGTATTTTTTAAAAAAATCGCAATCTTCTTTTGCGGATTCGGTCTGGGGCAGCGTTCGAAGCAAATCGGCGATAGGAAGGATTTTGTTTACAAAAAGCTTGCAAAATCCCAGATTAAAAATCGGTGGCAACAATCGTGTGTGCAAAAACGTCGGAGTTGTGACGGCACTCGAAAGGAGGCTACTAAAAAAATGGCGAGAGTTTTGTCCTGCCCGAAGGCAGGAAGAAGCAGAAAAGGATGCCGCGTTTTCGTCTTTTTTTCAATGTAGTTTAGACATCCAGCGCTTCACCAAAGTGTCGACAGCACAGCGCGCAAAGCGCAGAAAGCTCAGAAAGCGCAGAAAGCGCAAAAAGCGCAGAAAGCGCAATAAGCGCGGACTTTATGTGGGCTAGGCTGCTAAAGGAACAAACGGNCCATGCTCATCTCCTGCGAACACAGAGCGCTTTTAAAAGAAAACATTGTATACATGTCAACAACACAAGTAAAGCAGCACATACAGTCGCAGGGATAACGAACATAGCAGGTCTTGAAACGCAAAAGGCATGAGAACAGGCAAAATCGTTTTGAGTATAAACAAGGAGCGTAGGCAAAATCGTTTTGAGTATAAAGAAGGAGTGTCGTAAATACGGGGCCCGTAATGTCTTATTTTCTGTTACTATAATATGTTAAACTGCAATACCGCAGCGACTTGTTCTAGTTGTTAAGGCCTGCAAACCCTTAAATCCCTTATAGAGCCCTTATAGAACCGCCTAAACTAAGGAAGCCTTGAAAAGAACCCCATTCTAAGCGCTGCGGCCCCCTAAAAACTTGGAAGGCATGAGCAGTCCACCCTAAACACAGACCGTATATACCCTAGACTAAGACCGCTAAACCCTAAACTAAAACTAACACCCTCCAGCCTAAACTGAAGCCCTCAACCCTAAACCAAATCCCAAAACCCTAAAACCTAAACCAAACCCGAAAACCCTAAACCCTAAACGAAACCCCACAGTCTAAACCAAATCCCAAGACCTGGAACCCAAAGCCCTGGCAGGCCTGCAGTAAGCCCCATAAAAGGTTTAGGGTTTAGGGAAACCGGGTTAAGGCCAAATAGTGCTAGGATTCCCGAAACATTACTCTTAAGGTTTGAGGCTATTGGGTTTCCAACTTTTTGGCTTCTACTGTAGGGCCGTTTCGACTCTTCGGCATCTTTTTCCCATGGTTCCGAACACAAAACGACTGTGACCTCGTAGCAGAGTTTAGGGTTTAGGGGGTTTAGGGGTTTGGGGTTTAGGGGTTGAGGGGTTTAGGGGTTTACGGGGGTTTGGGGTTTAGGGTTTTAGGGATTTAGGGGGGTTTGGGGTTTGGGCCTTTTTAATCCCACAAGTTGAACTTTAGTTCCTAGGACAAGCAGAGTAGGTAACCGTTAACCTTTTGTTTGTACTATAAATTCCTGCATAACCCCAAAGAGGACAACTAAGGTGATCTAACCTCACCCTCTTGGACCCGGGGTTTAGGGCTTGGGTTTAAGGTTTTGGACTTAGGCTTCGGGGCTTGGGCTATTAATGATATGAGTAGCAGCATTAACCGGCCTTCTTGTCATCGCCATATGCACCGGCATCCCCGTGTTAAATTAGCAAGGGCAGGGACATGTGTAACATAGCCACAGCCGCATGACTGCTAAGAAGGCTAGCGGCTCTGGCAACGGCAAGGGGCCAGAAATATCGTTGTTGTTGCTGTTGTGGTATTTCTTGTTCTTCTTATCAGTACTACCATCATTGTTGTACTTATCACTACTGCTTTTATTGTCATTATTGTTACTATTCATCTTACTATGGTACCACAAGTGCCAGAACAGAAATCTGCAATCTCAGCCCTACAGTCTGGTCCCTGCGCACCCTTACACCCCTAGCCGTAAGGAGACGATTTTGATGGAGGTAGATAGGAAGGCAGCATCCCCTGGTCTGACAGAACTAAGCTACCCAGACCCCCGGGAGGATCCAAAAAGTAGATCCCTTTATGGGGGCTCCTATAAAGTACCCTTAGTAGTATAGGGCCCCAAATTAGGGGATCTACTTTCTAGATCCTCCCGGGGGTCTGGGTAAACGTCAAATCCTACAGCTACACGGCGAGTCCCTCACCGTTCTGTGTGGAGTTTTTGTCTGGGCTTGGCTATGAACCGAAAGACAAAAGCCCCAAAGCCTACATCAAATCCCTGAGCGCTTATGATGTAAGACCGTACTTTCGGATGCGGATGGTCTGTAACTGCAGTCAATGAGAAGCCTTCACCCGACATGCTGAATGCTAAACCGCCCTCTGCCGCTACCCTTATGTGGTTATGCAAACGTCGGAAGGATACTACAGCGACCTAAATAAATATCAATGCTGTTCCCTCGCTCCGTATTAATTTTTGAGCTACCGGATAATGATGCCAAAATCCTATTTTACGAATTCTAGCCTGCGTCAGAAAAGGCAGAACTTTCTCCATCAAGTGTCGCAGTTACGCGGCTTGGAGTCAGCCATCGCCGAAAAACCTGAAACCCGGACCCGGTGCACAGATGCCTGTTATTGTCCTTGGTGTAGGAGCCGCGTACGCTTATTCTGTGTTGGGAATCCCAAACGTTATCCTAACAGCGGCGAGAAAGCTATTGCAAGAGTAACCCTAGATCCTAATATCCTAAACCTTAGCCCTAACTCAATCCTGCACCCTGAACCTTGAACCCGGAATGAATATTTCCATATAGTCCCCATACAAGTATACTAGAAGATACCACAAAACCTCTTTCCAGCTATGAGGACCCATGTATTCGAGACTCCCTAAACCTTAAGCCCCACACCTCCGAGGCTATGCCTCCCGGCGCGATGCGGACATGGCCGGAATGCCTAAACGCCTGAAAGATCAGCATCGAAGCCCGAATCGTTAGTCAGACTATTCTCGTAATATACGGGCCGAAATAATTACCTACACTACTTTGGGGGTTCCTCATTGTGATTATGGTATAATGGGCCCACGAACCCTGTTCCAATAATAAAAGGCCTATAGTATGTAGTCATGCTTTCTCATAGCCTCAAAGCTTTGTTCGAACTAGAGCGTATATTAACAAGTACCATAGGGACCTACAAGAACGTAATCATCGCAAACCCCAGCACAGAACTATAGGGTGCTTTGGACCCTGAGGTTTGGATAGGAGGGCTTATGTGGCCTTGTGACTGTCTGGTGCTTAGTAGGGAATGGGGGAATGGATCCCTATAGTAGTCGCTATATAATCCCCAATAGTAGTCCCCATAACCCATTCCGCCATTCCCTACTAAGAACCAAACAGGTGAGTAGGTGTTGCCGGGGGTTTCTTGAGGTTTGCCGGATTCGGGTGTTGGGTCTAGGGTTTGTCATTGCCCAGAGAGCCCAATACCCCTTAATTAAGGAATATGGCTTAAATTATATAGGGCTTCATATTATGATTTAAGCTATATTCCTTAATTGAGGGGAATGGGCTCTCTGGGTTAGGGTTTGTCATTGTAGGTCCCTAAGTTTTAAGCCCTCAGCCGCGGATAGTATCGGGGGTTCCTCAGCGGGTTGTATACTTTTGCATGGGGCTTCGCGTTCTAGGTCTGGAGACGGGAGCTTGATTCCGCAGGTACCGTTAGCTGAGAGAAACTTCCGTGTAAACTCAGGGGTTTGGGGGACAACTGCAAGTGTTGTATTCCTTATCCACGAAAAGCCGAAAACCCTCAAGCATGCACTTGACGCCCTGCAGCCCCAAAGCCCTAAGCACCGAACCTTTTAGCGTTAATATAGGTGCCTAAATAATTACCAATACCATTTTGGGGGTTCCTAGTATAATGGGCCCCAACACCCTAGTCTAATTATTAAGGCCCCGAGATTAGAGTACCCTTGTAGATCCCTTATAGTAGCCCTTGTATAGAGCCCTTTAAAGGAGCCCTACTGTAGATATTAGTTAATTATTAGGCCCCCTATATTGACCCCTAAGCCCGAAAAGCTAGTGCGCTGATAGAGTGGACCGGAATCGAAGGCGGCTCTTCGAGCATTTCAGGCTGCAGGGCCTTGCGATAATAGAGGTATACTCTAGGAATGTGCAGGGGGCTATAGGGTTCTTGGGATTGTAGAGGTTGAGGACAAGTTGCCATAGTTTAGGGTTTGGGGGGGGCTTCTGCGTATGCGTGCTGGCGATGAACTCTGCTACAACTCCTCCAACCTTGACCGGAAGCCACGAAACCCTGAGTAGCTTTGATTCATCCTCGATTTAGCAACTGAGCAGCTAACCTTGAGCTTTGGGCATACATAATTGTAGAGGTCGGAACTGCAGTAGTAACATTCTTCCCACGATATAACTACAGTATAACAGAACCCAGAACCCTGTTCGAATTCTTGCGGCCCAAGGGGCTTAGGAGGTTTCGGTGCTTCAGGGCTTAGTGGGAAAGCAGCTACACCGCGGCGCTCGATGATCATCAAGGGAGGACCCAAACAACAACCGTATTCAAGAATATTGTAGATTCTATGCCGTAGTTCTCCTGGATAAAGATCCAAAGCAAACCCTAAACCTTCCCTCAAACAAGTACCATGAGGGAAAGATGAAAAGGACTTTGAAAAGAGAGTTAAAAGTGCTTGAAATCGCTGAACTGGAAGACCATGAACCCTAAACCCTAACATGAACCCTGAAGTGCTTCTCCCTAAGGAACCCTAACGATCCCTTTAAGGAACCCCAAAGATGCCTTTAAGGAACCCTAAAGATCCCTTCAGGCCCTAATCCCTCAAGACCACTAAACCCTGAACAGATCCTAAACCCTCGAGACCCCGAACCCGGAGGTTCCAAGCCCTGAAAACCCAAAGTATGATTTTTGATACTATTTAAATAGTATTAAAAGTTTTAGTAATTATGTAGTACTACTATTCTTTCTAGTATTATTATTACTATTCTAAATATTACTATTACTACTACTACTACTACTACTACTACTACTACTAGTACTAGTACTAGTACTAGTACTATTGTTGCGAAGCCACTTCTTTACCAAGGCAGGAGCTCCAGCAGGACCCGCCGCTCGGGAAGGTCCGGGGTTCCTCTTTGCCTTAACTAAGTTACCCTATAAGGGCAGACATAAGGATTTCGTGTAAGGTTCCTTTAAAGGGTTCCTTTAAGGGATACCATACGGGTATTATAAGGGTGTAATAAGGGGGGGTTTAATGATTGCCTATACTACTGTGGGCGTTCCTTTTCTTACCTACACCATTTTGGGTGTTCCTTATGATAGTTATAGTATACTACGCCCGAAAACCCTATTCTAAGTATGAAGGCCCCTGTGCTACTGTTTTGTAGAGTCCTGTGAAAACCCCCCCTTTGGGGTCTACAATAACAACCTACAGCGAAGTGTAGGTTTTGGTATGAATTTTTGCAGGGTCCAGGTTTCTTTTAGAAGGTGCGGCCAACATTGGGGTTTAGAAGGTTTGGCCAAGTTCCTGGTCTCTTGGTCCGCTGGTCCCTTGGTCCTCTGGTCCCGTGGTCTCTGGTCCCTTGGTCCTCTGGTCAGTGGGTCCTCTGGGTCTTTGACACCCTGTTCCGTGGTCTCTTGGAAATAGTCCCATCATGCAGGCAGTCTGTTTGCAAATTGGGAGGCGACGTCCTCCCCCCGCGCTTTTTCAAGCTGTACAAGGCCACGTCAAGCATCATCNCAAATGGGGGGGCTACGTCTCCCCCAACCCCCGCGCTTTTTTAAACTGTGCAAGAAGACTTCAAGTATCATCCTGCCAGCAAAAACAGAACCCATATGGACCGGCTCAGAACCCGTGATAAAGACTTTGTGTTTGCAAATGGGGGGGGGGGCTGCGCCCCCCCCCCCAACCCACCCGCTTTCGTTTTGCGCCGCGCAGGTCAAGAGCATCCCACCATGAACAAGAATTGGTTCAAGCACAGGCCTGCCACGATTTTGATCACAGACGTCTGCAGTTCTCACGGGGAGGCTTTGGCCGCTCCCCCGCTTTCTTTTTACGCCGTGCAGGCTTTCTTTCAAGAACATTGCATCATCAACAACACTTGCTTCGCGCACATAATTGTTATAGACCTGTTCAAACACCATCGTGCTGGCAGTCTATTTGCAAACGGGGGAGCTACGTCCCCCCCAACCCCCGTGCTTTTTTAAGCTGTGCAAGGCCACGTCAAGTATCGTCCTGCCAGCAAAAACAGAACCCATATGGACCCTTTCAGAACCCATGACAAAGAGGTTGTGTTTGCAAGTGGGGGGGGGGGGCGGCGCCCTGGCTTCACGCGCACAACTGTCATAGAGCTTTTCAATCCCATCATGCTGGCAGTCCATTTGCGAACTGCGGGGCTACGTCCGCCCCAACCCCCGCACTTCTTTAAGCTGTACAAGGCCACGCCAAGTATCATCCTGCCAGCAAAAACAGAACCCATATGGCCCCTTTCAGAACGTGTGATAAAGACGTCGTGTGAGCAAATGGGGGGCGGGGCTGCGCCCGCCGCCCCCCCCCCACCCCCCATCTCCCCCGCTTTTCTTTTTACGCCGTGCAGATTTGCTTTCAAGAACGTCGTACCATCAACCAGAACGGTTTCAAAAACCCATCATGCAGGCAGATGGGGGGCTGCATTCCCCCCCCCCAACTCTCGCGCTTTTGAAAAAATGTGCAAGATCGTTTCAAGTATCATCTTGCCAGCTAAGACAGAACCCATATGGACCCTCTCGGAACCCGTGATAAAGAAGATATATAATGAACCGGAACAACCAAATGAAGGGGCGTGCTTAAGATATAAGATGAATCGGAGTCGTCAGGTGAGGGGGCCGTATTTAAGATGTATGATGAACCGGAATCGCCAAATGAAGGGAGGTGGTGTGTTTAAGATATATGATGAACCGGAATCGCCATATGAGGGGGCGTGTTGAACATATAATGATGAACCCGAGTCGCCAAGTGACGGGGGAGTGCTTAACAGATATGATGAACGGGAAAACCCACACAAGGGGGCATGTTTAAGATATAAGATGAATCGCAGTCGTCAAGTGAGGCGGCCACGTTTAAGATATATGATGAACCGGAATCGCCACATGAGGGGGCCGTATTTAAGATTTATGATGAACCGAAATCGCCAAATGAGGGGAGGGGGCGTGTTTAAGATATATGATGATTCGGAATCCTAACCCCTCAATAGCTTGAAGCAAAACAACAATTCGCAATCGAAATCCTCGAATAGCTTCGCGCAAAACGAAGGCAATTCGGAATTCCCGACGAGCTTCGATGCAGAAGAAGCCCTGCAAGTGGAAATTCCCCAACAGCNCAATTCGCAATCGAAATCCTCGAATAGCTTCGCGCAAAACGAAGGCAATTCGGAATTCCCGACGAGCTTCGATGCAGAAGAAGCCCTGCAAGTGGAAATTCCCCAACAGCTTGAAACAATAGAAGGGCCAAAAAGGGCTCTTCCCCAGTAGCTTGCTGCAGAAGAACAATCCACAAATGGGAATTCCCCAATGGATTGCTGCCAAAAAAAGACGCTATCCCACCAATTTCCCAACAGGATGTTGCGTAAGAAGACGCTACAAATGCAACTTTCCCAAGAGCTTGTTACAAAAAAAGACCCCCAAAGTGGGACTTCCCCAATAGCTTGATACAAAAAGAAACCCTGGAAATGGAACTTTCCCAAAAGTTTCATAAGAGCTTGGTGCACAAGAAGACGCCCCAAACTTGGACTTCCCCGACAGATTGCTGCAAATAAGAAACCCTGCAAATGCAGCCTCAAATCAAACTGAAACAAAGTTTGGCCGCACCTTCTAAAACACCACGTTTGGCCGCACCTTCTAAAAAAAACCCTCCGCCATTTTTGCAGTGCCGCAGATGCTGTTTGCAGTTGTTGCTGTATTCAAATTGGAATGCGGAAAGCGATGCGGAATACCCTGGAAAACGCGGGCGGTGCGACGAATGTGCAGAGTGAGTGTAGAATTCTTCTAAGCTTGTGTATGCGTGTTTTGTTGGGATGTTAGGGTGTGCTGCTAGTGGTGCTGCTTCTGGCGATTGTGATGGAATGGCCAAAGCAACTTATCTACATTTTCCTGCTGCATAACTTGGGGTAAAGAGGTCCAAGAGCCCCACGCAACAAAGCATCAAATGAAGGATCGGTTGTGTCTGAGTGTCACCACGGATCCGGCCCGAACACCTGTTTTGGGGGGGTTCCGAAAATAGAAGACCCTAATCTAGTACCCTAAATAGTAGGATCCTTATTATAAGGACCCCAAACTCAGCTAGCCCTAATTTTCGGAAACTCCCATTTAAAAAATGCAGCTCAGGGCATTCGAGTTCGAAGACCATGACCTCGAAGCCCTCAAGCGGAAGTTGGGGTTCTTCGATTTGGGAGTATCGTTTTTTGTGGGAAGTCGTTTAATTATTGTACATTGGATGTATAGTTATCAGGGTTTCCATTTTCTGAAACTCTCAAAAAGGTAGTTCTCTAAATTAGGACCCCTTTCGAGGTTCCAAAAATAGTACGGCACCCTTTAAAAAAAACTATAAAAAGGACCCGCAGTTAGAAAACTAGCCGGATAGTGAACCGAATCTCCGCACCAGGGCGGACTGAGCCGCCTGACTGCACGGATGTGTTTGCTGCGGTGGATTTTGGTTCCAACTTTGTAGATTGATGGCTGCAGGGTTAAGCCTGTGTCATCTTTGAGGGACCACGGCATTCATACTTGGGCTGAAGAGTGTTCCTTGGGGCTTCGTATCATAATAGCAGAGCATATCTATAGATATCTTTAGTATAGAAATCCCCCAGGATCCTAGTCGAGTGTACAAATCATTGCGTTACAATGCCGTCCCTTAACTCTACACCCTATACCCAATAGACCATAAACCACTAGGACTTTCGGGTGGTGTGTTCTTTGTGGTTTCAATTTTTGAGTCCAGTCGAAGGGCGCTGAATCATTAAACAGCAGCGGTGTATGCTAATTGCAGCCCCTAATTAAACCAAAACCCTACAGACTCCCATCTATCCCGTAAAGAAACCAGTTAAAGAATCCCTCTAACGCATTACTTATGCTAATTCTTAGGCGCCCCTTATTGATTGCATCCTTCCGGCCTTCTTGCAGCTTGGAGCTTCCCCCAACATCCGCGGTGGGATTTGCTCCGACCTTTCCTTCTAGGCAGGGTTTCGGTGCTCGATTTACAAGCACCCTCAA
Organism: Symbiodinium sp. clade A Y106; assembly: GCA_003297005.1. NCBI lineage: Eukaryota > Dinophyceae > Suessiales > Symbiodiniaceae > Symbiodinium > Symbiodinium sp. clade A. The sequence goes on along the minus strand of BGNK01004703.1, from coordinate 39,838 downwards.
GGGAAGTTCACGACTGCCGTAAACTATATGGCTGGTTGTCAAAATTAGGGTCCTTTTTTGGGTCCTTATTATAGTACGGCACCTATTATTTAGGATACCCAAAAAGGGACCCGAATTTTGACAACTACCCATATGGCTTTTACTAGCATTGTTGCGGAATGTCAGGTGTTTGAAAGGTTTTAGAAAAGCGAATGCAAGTGTTCAAAGGGCTGTGGAGGTTCTTACAGGGTCTGTTACTGGGGTTTTCGTGCTTGAGAACTGCCTACGAGGGTACAAGTTCTTGGGTCCACGGAGAAAGGCCAGAAGTACAAGCTATAAACTGGAAACAGATGGTGATTTAGCATCCCTTATCCCTGCCTCCTAATGAACTCCAAACCATTCACCGCACTTATATGCAACCTCGCCGGCCCTGATCTTGGGGTTTAGGGTTTCGGGACTAGGGTTTGGGGTTTAGGGTTTCGGGTTTAGGGGTTTGGACAGGTGGCTGGAGGAACATCAGCCGTAGTTACAGGAGCGACGGAAATAATAACTCGAATGCCAGTTTGAAGAATGTTACAGAGAGAACTCTCACAATACCCTAGACCCTGTCTTCATGGGGGATCTTTGCGCGTACGCACCTGCACATAGTGGATTTTGTTTGCGAGCCTTGCACGGGGCATGGCGGTCTTTACCCTAGCCATGCCAACGAAGCTATGGGAATCGACTGGAATGGAAGCCGGGCCATGCAACAGTAAACGATGCGCCATGGACAATGACTCGTAGCTTGGGCATCGGCATTTGTTGTTCTCCCTCATGCATGCACAGCTGCAACAATCTGATTATCTTTTCGGTTTTGTCGACAAGTCCTGTCTGTCGCCAGTCGCAGCTACCCGTGCCAGGCCAAAGGTTCTGCACGTGAATGCGTGTCGGCCTTCGGCTGATGCATACTTGGAGGATCATGGGACTTAGTAAGTAAGGTTATAAGTACCTTAATTGGGGTTATAAGTAGATATACGTAGAGTTACCCTAATTATAACCCTAGTTACTAAGTCCCATGATTCTGTAAGTAGGGTTCAAGCACGCCAAGCCATAGACTCCAAAACTGGTCTTTTGAATGTATTCTCTGGACTCAAACGCTCTATGAAACCTTTTCGAGCGCTCATGGCAAACCCCCTACCCTACAGTCCTAAACTGCCCTCGGCACTCTGGGTGCAGCGTCACCGGACTTGGTCCAATGTTCGGCGGTTTGGGTTTAGGGTTGGGTTTGCGGGGTAGCAGAGTTCTAGGCTTGGGGAACACTTAAATGGCAGTTTCCGAAAATTAGGGGACCCTTATATAGTACTCGAAATAGTAGGACCCTTATTATACCCCAAAATAGGGTGCCCCTATTTCGGAAACTCCCAAATTGCAGATCATGCCATACTCAACCTCTCTCCTGCGCCAAGCCCTAAACCATGGCAAAGCAGAACAAACCTTCTATAAAACCTGACCGAAACCGAAACCCGAAACTAAAAGCTTTCAGCTACACCACGAACCCTGATGTAGGGGCCTTAATTTTTAGAATAGGGTTCTAGGGGTTCCTTCCTGAACGTAATTATAGTCTAATATACTCCCAAACTCTATTCTAATTTTTTCAGGCCCCTATATCATAGTACCCTTATAGTAGTAGCCCTTATAGTAACCCGTATAATAGGACCCTTTTAAAAGAACCCTATTAAAGGAACCCTATTCTAATTATTCAGGCCCCTATATTACACCCTTATAGTACCCTTATGATGGTATCCCTTCAGAGAACCCTTTAACGGACCCCTATATTCTAAATATTACGGCCCCTATATTAATATTATTCAGGCCCCTATATTATAGAACCCTACTACGGATCCCTTATAGACCCCTATTTAGGATCCCTTTAAAGGACCCCTATATTCTATTTGTTCAGGCGCTTATATTACACCCTTATACCTTAAGAGAACCCTAAAGGACCCCTATATTCTAAATATTAAGGCCCCTACATTACACCCTTATATCTTAAGAGAACCCTTTAAAGGACCACTAACCCTAAACCCTAAACCCTAAACCTTATTAAGGCCCCTATATTAACATTATTCAGGCCCCTATACTATAGAACCCTACTTTAAAGGACCCCTAACCCTAAACCCTAAACCTTATTAAGGCCCCTATATTACACCCTTATAGTAGCCCTTATAGGTCCCTTTTTAGAGAACCCTTTAAAGGAACCCTATATTCTAATTCTGAAGGCCCTTATATTCATGTATTAACCTTCGACCCACGGAGCTGGGACTCAAGGTCCACCTGCGCTCGAAGTAGCCTTCTGGTCGGAGCCCTGGGGGAAGTTATAAGGGTTCCTGTAAGGGTCCCTTTACAGGGATCTATAGGGATTCTACAAGGGTATAGTATAGGGTTTAGGGTCTACTTGGAGGTTCGTGGATAGTTATAAGTGGGGTTATAAGTCCCCTAATATAGGTTATAAGTATAGTTATCCTAGTTATAGCCCTATTTATAACTACCCATGAACCTCCAAGTAGAGGTTCAGGGTCCTAACAGGGCTGCACAGGGAATCTAGAAGGATGCAAGAAGGGTTCAGGGATCCATAAGGGTTCTGCAAGGGCTCTGGACGCTTTTGTTGTGCTATAGGGTTCTGTAAGGTTTCCCCTGCCAGACTGCGGACAGCAGTTTGCTACACTCTAACGTTGGGCTCCTCAATGTAAAGTGTACTGTAGGAACCTGATTAAGAAACCCTGGGCCGATAATGCCAAAATAGCAGGGTTCATATGGGAAGTTGTCAAAGTAAGGGTACCCGAAATAATAGGTGCCGTATTATATTAGGGACCCAAAAAGGGACCATAATTTTGACAACCACCCATATAAGGAATCCTAATAAAGGCCCCAGGTTTCTTCATCGGGTTCCTACATGACTTTATAACCCCCACACCCCGCTCTGATGATTCAGGCCCCTACAATATGCGGGAACCCAGTGCGTCTCACGCTCTCATAAAGCAGATTCCTTCATCTTCTTAGTAGCTGAGTGGATACACTTTACACTTTTTGGGATAATATTATCCACGACAAAACGATTGGTGTTTAAAAAAGTTTGACCGGTCACAGTACCACCTCACTGCCAAGTTCTATGCGGACGGGTATTCCGGCTACCCGCATGGCCAAGAAAGATGCGGATCGCCTGTGCCGGCAATGGCAGCAGTGGCCGTATTAATACCAGTATAATACCATTATACCAGCATAATACCATTATAATACTATTATAATACCATGATAATACTATCATAATACTGTTATAATACCATTACGGACCGTGGAGTCAAGGGCCAGAATCAGGAGGATCGCCGCCGCAGCACCGACTGTGAAGACCCCAAGCCCACGACTTGACGCAGCTCTACCGATACCAAGGGCACTGCATTGATTCTTGTAAATCGTAGTAGCAGTTTTTCGTAGTAGTAACGATGGTACTTACAATAGCAATACTGCTAGACCCCAAGCCTTAGACCCTAAACCCCCTACCCCCCAAATCCCAAACCGGAAGCCCTAAACAAGCCCCAAACCCCAAGCCCAATTCTTGCATAGGTGTACCATCCGACTCCTATAGTATCGTATAGTTCACTACAGTATAGTGAAACTACTCTCGCTATACACATGTACATATAACTACTGTACACTATACTATACCATAGTATTATGCTATACGAAACCTTAATACTGTACTAGACTCTGCTACATTATACTTTACTATGCTATACATTGCTATACTATACTGCCTGTGTAGGGTTCAAGATTTGGGTGCAGGGTTCAAGGTCTCGGGTTTTTCGATTCAGGTTCAAGCTGTAGGATATTTGGTTGTGGGTTTAGGGTTCAGCTTGCGAAATTTCGGCTGTTGGATTAAAGGTTCAGGCTAAGGCTTCATGATTCCCCCATCAGTTCTTTTCGAAGCAGACAGGAGCCTTGATTAACGATTAGAACAGGAGTTGATTGCATTTGCATGTGGGTCGTAGTATCACTTTGATGCTCTCCATGGGGTTCTACACCGTGAGCGCCTTAGCTGAGATTGCCGTGACAACTGACCATTAGAATGGATATCAGACTGTGAGCGACAAACTTTGAACCCTCCAGCACCGCATATGCTCTGAAGCGCAGCCAGGCCTCTACAACCGAGAAGCCCTAAAGCCTAAGCTTGAAGCCCCAAGTGCCAATCCCTAAAATCCCTAAACTCAAACGTGGAGAGCAGGCCGCTGTGCGAGAAGATGGGCGTGCCCTGCAGTATGCCTCGCCATATCAGGCAGCGGTGGTGCGCAAGACCCTAGTCTCCTTATCATTGCGACTCTCAATATTACCGTTCTTACTATTGGTATTATAACTATTCTCATTAGTGTTCTTGTTGCTGGTGTTGCTCTTAGTCCTAGTCTTGTTCTTGTTATGTGCATTGTCTTCAACATGTTCTTGCTATTGGTGTTAATGCTGTTGTTGTTTTCATGTCCATCAACCACTTCGTCGTCAATATAGATACTCTGTTAGATCATGGGCCCGCTCCTGTTACAAAAATGATTATCATGTTCACTATCCTCGCTATTACCAACATAATTAGTTCTATTGGCATGTTGATGTGGACCCCACCACCCCGTACTTTAAGCCATTTTGCTTACTGACACGGTGGGTTTAGTTTTTGGGCTGTTTGTCGAGGATTGAATGTGATAGTAAGTTTCAACATTTGAAAAGCGGGGTCCCTTAAAAAGACTGGTGCTTCTAAGTATCCCACTATTTCAGGGCTTACGGTTTGGGATTAAAGATTTCCGGGCGGTGTGAAGAGTGTGTGTTTTCTGAATTTTTCGAATCTTTATCACCAGCCTTGCAACTTGTCATTCACATCATTGCCAACATCAGAGACCGTGTTCTAATTTCTACGAAGACTACCCTCTCCAATGGCACTGTTAGCCGCATTGTCATGACTGCGACAACATTAAACCCGTGAGTTCGTCAGCCGGGAGCCAATGCTGGTCCTTTGAAGGGCTTTGGGTTTAGGGTTTAGGGTTGTTCTTTTTGAATTCTTTAACATGGGAACAGTACCGCCAAAACCCTAACTCTAGGCTAATCCTAAAGGCACCCACATTACACCCTCATCGCCCTTAAGCTCCGGTTGAGTTTAGGGTCCAGGGGTCGTAAGTCCCGAAGCCACTTAAGAGCATGTCAATACGGGGGCCTAAACAATCCAATAGGTTTCTTGGAGGTCCATGGGTAGTTACAAGTAGGGTTATAAGTAGGATAACTATACTTATAACCTATATTAGGGGACTTATAACACCACTTATAACTACCCATGAACCTCCAAGTTGAGGTGTTTGTAGAAGTATGGGCCCTCAGCCCTTTGAAGGGACTTTAAAGGGTACAAATAGGGTATATGTTAGGTATATAAGGATCCCAGGCTTAAGGGCCCATACTAGGGGCCCATGGTTCCATCCCCAAAAACGCCACAAAACAGGTTGGGGCCTACACTAGGGTTTAGGAATTACCTGTAGCCGAAAGGACCTACCTTTTAGGGTTCCTTATTATGGTTTATATATATATATATACAGTTCCTTGGAAAGGTGGGCTTTTTCGGCTACAGGTAGAGATTCCCTTAATACCTATAATAAGGACTTCATAAGGCCTATTTAAGGAAGTATAGTTCCCTACCCCCCTAAGGGTCCCTATGACGAATCAGGGATTCCCCACGCCAGGGCGACAAGGAGTTGGTCTTGACGGCAGTGAGTCAGCAGGGGCCCTCCTGGCCTGGTTACAGCTAGGTTAAAGGACTATAAGGGCTATTATAAGGATTTCGTATAGGGGCCTAAAGAATTACCAATACCATTTTGGGGGTTCCTTATTATAACTCTAGGATAATGGGCCCCAAAACCCTATTCTGATTGTGAAGGTCCCTATATTAGGATCCGCCCTGTTTGGAGGGCCATTGCCAGTTGTAAAATAGATTCAGTAGGGATACTTTTCCTGAGGGTTCTTTTTGACATACATACTGCAACATACCACAAACCCCCATGCTAATGAATTGCGGCAAAAAGTGCCCTTTTGTAAGCCGGGCATCTAGAGCTGGGTGTAGTCACAGCCCCAAATTGCAAGTCGCAGTGGGGGTGGTGGAAGTTGTTTTGTGTCCGCCGGGCATCTCGTGGGAAGTCCTTAATTTTGTGTAGGATTGCTTTCAGTGTGTGAGGCATGTTTTTGCGGCTCCTTCCAATCACTATTCTTCAACTCAGCGGCTTTCGGCATTTGCTGGTTCTTTGAGGGCCCAGAAGCCATCACACTGCGTGTCTTCGAGTCGGCTGCATAGTGCGGCATGGCTGTGCGATCTGGGGAAGGAACCCCTAGTTTGTCCACACTCGTGCCACCCCCCTAGAAGGTTTGGGGAACACTTGAAGGAGACTCGGGCTACTGCTGCGGGATAACATCAACACTCAGGTGTCTTTCAGGCACGTCCCACATTACCGTGGGGACGAAGAAGCGTTGGTGTTGGACTTGTATACTCCACACTTCGCTCAATGGCCTGCGCTCTTATAACACGGTGAAGACGCGGCTGGCAGCCATCCGAGCCGAACATGTCACCGTGGGGCTGTCAAATCCTCTTGCACAGCTCCCGCGCATCAACTTCGTTCTGGAAGGTCTGAGGAAGCTTTGGCTCTCACTGCATAGTCGAGAGGCGAGCCCTGTCTTAGCCTTCGTGGGGGAAGCTAAGGGGTTTCAGTTACGGTTTTGGGGCGGGAGCATAATCCCCAACTGGGCCGTGTAACAATGAGGGATGCTAGTCCCCTCAGGGTCCTAAAATCGGCTTGGAGTAGAAAACCCTTCAAAGTCATACTCAAACAAAAGGGAACAGGACTCTACTATTCGCTCCGGGGGTCATGGAGTCGCAGTGGGGCTACAGGGTTCGGTGTTTAAAGGGGTAAAGGTTCTGGGATTGGAGCCTAGTCAGGAAACCCGACGAGGAGATCAAGGTTTGGTGTTTAGGGGTTTGGGGTTTAGGGTTTAGGGGTTTAGGGTTTAGGGGTTTAGGGTTTAGGGGTCTAGGGTTTAGGGTGTGTCGATGCTCCGCGCACACCACCACGGGAGACGTGTGTTGTGGTGTGCGCTTAGGTTCACGTTCTCTCCCAACCCGCCCACCCAGTCTATGACCTTTGTCGGATTTAGGGTTTTCATTGAGATTTGTGGCCGCGTCTAGGGGGCATCGCTTCTCACTAAATCGTAAACCTTAGTTCCTAATCCTAAATCGTGGATCCTAAATCTTAAACTCTGGTTCCGACATCCTAAACCCTGGATCCTAAATCCTAAACACGGTTCCTAAATCCTGTTCCTAAATTTGAGATTTGTGGCCGGGTCTGGGGGGCATCGGCTCTCACTAAATCCTAAACCTTAGTTCCTAATCTTAAATCTGGATCCTAAATCCTAAACACGGTTCCTAAACCCTGGTTCCTAAATCCTTCACCCTGGATCCTAAATTCTAAACACGGTCCCTAAATCCTAAACCCTGGTTCGTAAATCCTGAACCGTGGTTCCTATATCCTGAACGCGGTTCCTAAATCTTAAACCCTGGTTCCATAAATCCTAAACACGGTTCCTAGATCCTAAACGCCGGTTCAAATCCTAAACCTTGGTTCCTAAATCCTAAACCCTGGTTCCTAAAATCCTGGACCCCGGCTCCTAAATCCTAAAGCTTGGCGGAACCTCGCCATCGGCCCCCGGCCCAATGTAAAAGTGCTTTTTTCAAAAGGAAATTTGATGGTTTTTGGACCACCCGAAAGTTGTCGAAAACCCGAAGCATCCAAGCCCAAATCCTAAACCCCAAATCCTAAATCCTAAAGGGCGCGGTGCCCCGAGGTTGGAGGTTTAAGGTCATATAGTTATATTGTTCCAGCATGCCTGTCACATGCGCCAGCACCTGAGCTGGTGCTGGGGCTCCTTCGCTGCGCCTGTCGCGCCAGCTACGGAGCCAGCCTCGCTGACGACTCGGCATGCTCGCTGCTGGCAATCGCAGCGCCTGCAGCTCGCTCCAGTTTAGGGGTTTAGGGTTTATGGTTTAGGGTTTGGTGTGTTTCTCGCTTCGTGAGCAGTTTGTCTTTGGCGAAACCCCTGACGTCCTTAACCCTAAGCCCGATAAAGAACCGCTCGGAACATGTAACCCTCCAAAACTCGTGGGAAGAAAGAAACTAGACCCTACGCCCCTTAAAGTTCCTGAGCTGACCTTCACACCCTGAGCCAGAAATCCCCGAAAGGACGAGGAGCTGTAGAAAAAGCTGATTCGTAAACTCCGCATCCTAAACCCTAAAACCCTACACCCCAAGCCTTCACAACGCCTGAGAAAGCCTTGAAGTTGCTGACAGTTTTGAAAAGAAGCCAGGTTGGCCCTCCAACACGCTTCGCCCTCCCTGCGTGGCGACGCGGAGGTTTTGTGGGGAGCTGCTGTTGGTTCGAACAGTGTTTTGGAAAAGGATTTCATTGCATGTTTGCGGCGGTTTCATCAGGGTTTAAAGGCTTCATAGGTCTTCACCGCAACGATTGAGGGGCACATGTTCTCATATACATAAGCACACATGCACATAAGTTCGCTTGAATGCATGCTTGCATGCTGGCATTCACGGGTGGGTGTGTGTGAGTGTGTGTGGTGCGGTGTGTCTGTGTCTGTGTGTCTCTGCTTGTGTCTCTGTCTGTGTCTCTGTCTGTGTTTGTGTCTGTGTCTGTGTGTATTCGCCGCGTTTCTGTCTGTCTGTCGGTCGGTCGGTCTGTCTTTTTTGCCTGTCCGTCTGCCTGCCTGGCTGTCTGTCTGTATGTATGTATGTGCGGACGTATGGACCGCTTCATGGGTGGATGCAAGTATGTAAGATGCACAAGTTATGTAATGTGGCATGTGTTATGTTATGACATGTCAGGTTTTCGTTGTGTCGTGTTGCGTCATAGTGCATTATGGTCTGCCGGTATGCATGCATGCATGCATGCATGCATGCATGCATGGTTCGTGCATATGCATGTACGTACTGTGTAAATATGTAATTACGTATGTAAATATGTAAGTGTCTAGTCGTACTTCTGCAATTATGCAAGTGTTTGAAATTTTTTAAATGATGCGTATGTGTATATTATGTTTATGTGTGTACTTATGTGTATGTACGTGTACGTACGTGTACGTGAAGTTTGTGTGTCTGTAATTACGGAAGTAGGTAAGCAAGTAAATATGTATGTACGCACTTAAGCCTGTATGTTTTCAGGTAGATGTGGCAGGCATGCAGGCAGGCAGGCAGGGCAGACAGGTAGGTAAAATTTAGGTAGGTGAGTAGGCAAGTAAGTGGGTAGGTACGTATGTACGTATCTATGTGTATGTGCCATGCGTGAGCACACATCTGCATGTGCGCACATGCAGACGTATCTGGGTACAATTATGTATATATAGATTTATGTACATGTATACGTATACATATGACACAGTTGTCTAACATATAAGCCATGCTGTGAACGCCGAAATGGGACAGATTGGCCTTGCCCTAGATCGCCACCCGAAGCGATTGTCATACCAACCTGAGTCGTTTGACATTTTTCGCTTCAGGGTCCATGCTGCCAGATCAGGTGTACACTCATTCCGTGACGGATCACCGTGAAACTCTTGGCAGAATTAAGCTCCATTAAACTTTCATGATGCCCCATTCATCTCTGGAACCCATGATAAGCACTGCAAAGCCCAAGACATGTTGACGAAACCTTTCACCACCGTCTCAAAGGCCTCTACCCTCAAAACTCAGTCAGACTCAATCACACAAAAAATGGAACTCGCCAGTATTCGTTCTGGGTGCCTTCTTCAAACAAATAGTAACGGCTTTTAATCCAACTGTCAAATCTACAGATCTCTCCTGATTGTCGTTGTATAGTTGTACTAGAATATGCGCCACAGCTTGTCGAATTATGAAGGCTCTACATTACTTGACTTTTCGCTGGGCTACCATACCCAAAGCCCCAAATCCAAGAACGATAACAGCCAAAATCCCTAAACCTTACACCCTTGCCCCCTACCCCCTAAACCTAAAGCCTACACCCGAAATCCTAAAGCCTCAACTCTGCAACCCCGAAACTCTAAACCCTAAACCCTTATAGAAGCCAAATCCCCGAAACCCTAAACCCTTATAGAAGCCAAACCAAGTCCCCGAAACCCTAGCCGAAAGCCCCTTGGAGCCCAAATCCTGAAAACCCCGCGGCCCCAACCCCAAACCCCAGGGTTTAGGGGTTTGGAGTTTAGGATTTAGGGTTTAGGGATTTGGAGTTTAGGCTTAGCTTTAGGGGTTTGGAGTTTAGGGTTTAGGCTTTAGGGATTTGGAGTTTAGGCTTAGCTTTAGGGGTTTGGAGTTTAGGGCTTAGGCTTTAGGGATTTGGAGTTTAAGCTTTAGGGTTTTGGAGTTTAGGGTATCGGGTACCCGGACCTTGGACATTCAGGTGGTGCTCACCGCGGTCAAGCAGAACGGCCTCGCCTTTGGCCCCCTGCCCGGTTGGTTTTCAGGTACTGGGTTCCTGAAAGGCTTCTAGAAGGCCTCTTATAATATGAAGGTTTATGCAAGGTTTCAGGTGTGCTCCCAGGACTTAGGTGTTTTAGATTGCAGGTTCTGCGAGCGTTTTATAAGGGCTGCATTGGTGTTCAGAGGGTTCTTAAGGGCTCTATAAGGGTTTAGTGCTTGGATAGGTTGGGCGTTTTGAGGACAAACCGTAAACCCTAATTCATCGAGCTTTGTCAGAGGTTGTGTCGTCGATGGAAAAAGTAAAGGGAGTGCTCAGCAACCATGCACGGTGCTTGATCATGGCCTGCTCATGCTGCCAAGCTTCTGCTTTGGTTGGAGACAAGAAGCAGAAGGCAGCTTGGTTCAGGCTGAGGACGTGGCGGCGATCCTGATGCGGGATGGTTAGGGTGATGCAGTAGAGGGTCGTGATCCGGAAGCAGAAATGCTAGATCCAGCGTTTGTAGTTTCACCTCCTAGTGATGAATGAGAGGGTCGGGAAAGTGGTTACATGGAGTATGTGCAGGTGGTCTGCCAGTTTTCATTTTTTGAGTGTAAGCCAGTCTAAGGGGACGTGCTGCCCTCAACCCTGAACCAGTTGTGTAACCCCAAAACTCGAATTCATAAGCTTTTAACCCTTAACCGCGAACCTTAAATCCTGAAGGCTAGCATGCTTAAACCGTAAAGTGTAAACCAGAAACCCGAAACCCTGAACCCCAAACCCTTAGAGCTCTTAAACCTTATACCCCCAAAACCCAGTCACCCAGATAAGCCCTCAAAACCCCAAAACACCATAACCCTCGTAAAGCCCGCAAACCTGGTAAAACCTAGATATCGAAAGGAATGGCCTCCCGGCTTCTGCGCTCCGATGCAACGGCCCAAGCTCGTGGCGAGTCTTCCGTGTTGAGTGGTTGAGGGGCGGGGCGGGGTAGGGTAGGGTAGAGTAGGGTAGCATAGGGTAGAGCAGGAGGGGTTAGGGTTTGAGCTAACCTGAAAACCCAAACCCTCAACAGAGACCTTCAAACCCTCCACCCCGGAGCCTAAACCTTAAACCCGAAACGCGAGACCGTGAGAGTGAGTTTGGGAGGTTGCGTCTTGTCGGGTTGCAGGTTTCGCGGTTTTGGGTGGTATTTTACGGCGTAAAGCTCAGGGACTTAAACCCTAAATATGAAAAGAGTTGGGGATCAGAGGTTAGAGTTGGAGGGGTGAAGAGGAGATCCCCCTGGTTCAGATGAGGGTTCCCTTATTATGGTGCTCAGATTTTTCAATCTCGAAGACTTGTTAGCAACCGCCGATGCTCCTGCAGCGCTGCTTCGGTGCACATCGAAGAATGTAATGTTCCTCTTCTCACGTCGAAGGCTCATATCGTGACGACAGCTCCCCCGTCTTACTTAGCTGACGGGAGAACTTGACACTTTGGGGTTGTTACATGCGGTCCATATTCAACAGCTAGAGCTTCCTTGGTCCTGGTTGCTGGAGAAGGGAGTTACATTGGGTTTAGAGTTGGCGCAGTGAATCTTCAAGAAGCAGTTATGAAACAAAATCTTGGCTGAGACAAGTGCCTTTCATTCTGGGCTGTGGCGTTGTCGGGAGCTTTTCTTGCGGTGAAACTCGCCAGTTCGTCACTTATCGGAGTTTCAAATACTTTGCAGCTAGGGGTGACCTCAAAGCCTCAAAGCGCTGAACCTGAACTGCTCGCACTTTCCCAGAGACTCCACTTGGCTCCTAAACCAAAGCAGTGGGAGCGGGAGGTGCAGCGGGGTGGATTCCGGTTGAGGACGAAAAGTAATGTAGGAACCTGATTAAGAAAGCCTGGCCCTACAACTTCAATATGGGTAGTTCCTTCAAGTAGGGCCCCATGTTCAGTCCCAAATATAGTACGGCACCCTATAATAAAAGGAACCCCAAACGAGACCCTAATTTAGAGAACTACCCATATAGTGCGGCTGATGATATAAATCCTGCACTACCCAAAATAAGGAATATACCATAATTCCCATAGTTTAGGGCCCTTAAGGTAATGCAGGATGTGTATCATCATCAGTAGGACTCATATAAGGAACCCTAATGAAGACCCAGGATTCCTCAATCAGGCTCCTACATTTATTTGTACCTAACGGTTCCTTCAAAGGGCTCTATAAGAGTTTAGAGTTTCCGAACGTTCGGGGCACCTTATTTTGGGTCCTTATAATGAGGATCCTACTATTTAGGATACTATATTACGGCCCCCTATTTCCGGAAAGCCCCTTTTGAACGGAGTTTCAGGTGTCACCTCACCTGAAAGCTATGAGCTCGTTGCAGAAAAGTGCGAGATCTCGGTGCCGGTCATGTATGAACCGTTAACCTGCATGCAGCTAATATATTGGCCTTAATAATTAGACTAGACTGTTGGGGCCCAATATACTATAATTATGGGCAGGAGCCCCCAAAATAGTATTGGTAATTGTTTCGGCCCCTATGTTAGATGTTCCAGGACCCCAAGCATCAACCCTTAAGCCCGGCACTCTGCACCCTGAACTCTTTTGAGTTTGCGGCGGTGTTTCGTTAGTTCTTCACGGGCCTGTTCATCACCCTAGGATGGCTTGCTCCTGGCCGCCGTGCAGCAGAATGGCCACTTGGCAAAACTGAGAATTGTGCATGCCAAGATTTGATGCCTTTACAGGTAACAACAAAATCACAACATCTTGGTGTCTAGGGGCATCCTCCCCGTCACGGCCCATTCGTGGCTGCCCTTCCTTGCTTCCACGGCTGCGTACCGCCATTCCAGCTACATGTTTCATCTGTTGGAAATAGACTTCAATGAAATTAGTTCATAACACTTGGGACTTTTGGGTAGCCAGCATCCATGTCGAGCCTTCCACTGGGAAGGTTCTTCACACACCTGTTTCCCCAGATTGGACTGGAGAACAAGTAGCCCAACAGCCAACAGCCTAACGTGTCCCCGGCATATTTGGAAAGAAACACAGCTCCTGGAATCCTGAAGTACTACTACTACTACTACTACCACCACCACGACGACTACTACTACTACTACTAGCCACCCCCCCCCCCTACCCACTACCTCTTTTACATACTCTTCTAAGACACATCCGTTTTACTCGGTATTTACAGCACTTTCGTCACGTAGGAACATCTTATGAAGCCTCAAACTTCACCTGCGNACATCCGTTTTACTCGGTATTTACAGCACTTTCGTCACGTAGGAACATCTTATGAAGCCTCAAACTTCACCTGCGAGTTTTCAAACTCCAGCATCCGATTCTGGACTTGCTTTTGGGGGAGGTCGGGGGGTGTGCAGGAAGAATGATGACGACATTGTTACGCCGACACCCCGATCTCCGGAAGAGCCACTTTACTCGGTATTTACAGTGCTTTCGTGACGTCAGCCATCTTATATAGTTGCCAAGCTTACCTCTGGACTTTGCTACGTTGTCTTGTTGCCTTTGCGAGGGCTTTCAGCGAAAACTCGAAATTGGTTGGGGGAAAGCGTTTTTTACTCGGTCTTTAAAGTACTCCACCTGGTGCGTTAACCCATCGTCATCATCATCTTCAACAACGAACATCATCACAACTTGACCACCCTACCAACTACCCCTTTTACATACTCTTGTAACACAAATCCGTTTTACTCGGTATTTACAGCACTTTCGTCATGGGGGCAATCGGGACCAGTTAACCGACGCTTGTCCCTAGGGACATTCGCTGGCAACTGTTCGAGGCTGCCTGTACGTTATCAGTCCCCCCTCCCACCACCCCCCCCCCCACAAAAGCAGCGCATGCAACAGGGGTAGTGGGTAGGGGGGGGGGGCCGCCTACTACTACTACTACTACCACTACTACTACTACTACTACCTGCTACTGCCTCTGCTACTACTACTACTACTACTGCTACTACGACTACTATCATCACTAGTATTACTATTACTACTACGACTACGACAATTCCTATCAGTTCTAGTATTTCTAGTACCACTTCCACCACCACCACCACCACGACACTTCTGCTGGTGTTGCTGCTGCTGCTGTTGCTGTTGCTGCTCTGCTGCTTCTGGTAACAGCACATCTTCGCTTTCTACGACGACGGCGACAGCGATGACGATTATGAATTACAGCTGCTGATGATGCTGCTGCTGTTCTTATCCCTGCCGCCAGTCATAGCACCTTCGTGCTGACTCTGCATAGCATCACCATTCACACCATGAACATCAGCACCAGCAGCCACATCGACATCCATCCATCGGTGTTGCTCTGCTCTGTTTTCAGTAATGGTTGCTTTCTCCACCGTTCATGGAAGTTTAGCCTGATCCGTAGTCGTATGGCCACTTGCCATGGAGTGGCAGAAGTGTGCTCGTTTAGATGAGTGTTTCTGTCTCCCCGCTGTCGGTGGTCGTAGGAGTTGTGGCATGGCGTGTCGGCCGTAGCAGCAGCGATTCAAATAGGTGTTAGCTGCAGCAGGAGAAGGAGGAGGCGTAGTAGTTGTGCTTATTGTTGCTATGCTATATTCTATTCATTCTATTCAAGTATATTATATTGTACTATGATATCTTTCCATTATATTATATCATAGTATACTATATTGCACTATATTGTATTATATTGTATTGTATTGTACTATATTATGCTATATGGACTATATATTAAAAGCCCCCACACTACTCAGACCCTCACATTACTATTTTATGAAATTTTATGCTATATTATACTTGTGTACTGGGCTTTGGAGTACCATACTTTAACACTTTTTGTCTTAAAGGATCCATTATGAAATAAAAGTTTATACTTGTTGCTCCCTGGTTACTTAAAAGCCCAGTGTAAAAGCGCGGATGTTTTTTGTGGGTCACAGTGAGAACAGGACTGGCCCTGCAGCATGCGCTGCGAAGACAAAGAAACTGCGCCTTCCCTAAACTGGCTTGGGGGCTTAGGGGTTAAGGGGATGTTCCTATGTTTGAAGATACTATGTTATCTTACATTCTACTGTGTTATATCACATAGGATGGGAAGCGTTCGGGTCTCATACGGTTTCGAACAGTCTGTTCTTTTTTTCAGAGTTCGGGCTATCCTACTACCTACTATAGTCATGTGTATTACGCGTACACATACACACCTTTGTTGCATGTGTAGGTGTATATTCGTATATGCGTACGTACATATTTTTGTTAACCTTTAAACTTAGTTCTGTGTTTGTGTGTGCCTTTAGTTATGCTGCAGGGTGCGCAGGCACTTGCCGAGTACAGGATATCTCGGCCTGTTGCTGGTTTGAGAATATGCCCTAATCCAAACCGTAAAACCCTAAACCCTAAATCCTTAGCCCTCCGGCCTGCATCTTAAAGGACACATCGTCTTGAGGATGTATATAGGGAAATCGCAATGAGAAGCCCAAGCGAGGTAGGTTACCCAGAGAACCCAATACCCCTTAGTTAAGGAATATACCTTAAATAATAGGGGCCTTGATATTATGTTTTAAGGTATATTCCGAATTAAGGGGTATTGGGATCTCTGGGTACTCAGGATCCAGGTAAGCCCCGCACCCTGAACCCTGGAAATGGGAGACTGGGCAGTGGGAAATCAGGCGGCTGCAAAGGGGCTTCGGACTGGCCAAGAGCCGTGGTACGCTAGTGCAAAAAAGGCTATTGTCGATACAGTAGTTGTAATTCTGGTTGTCGAAATTTCCGGAAGAGAATCACACTAGTAGACACTGGGAAAGATTATTCAATTATTCCTAAGAAGGCCTTCATGCAGGCACCCCAAGACTCTACATGGTACCAAAGATCCAGAGTAATTTAAGCCTTTCTACGAAAACACCAAAGCCTTTCATAAACACAAACAGTGGCCTCGTATAGATACTGAGAGCCGCTTCATAGAGCCCGACAAACTTGGAAGAATGAGCTTATTTAGCAAATCCTTAACCGCAAGCCTGAACCTTACCAGCCACGCTGAGGTTGGCCCATCGCCGTGGCTGCGGTGGTGCAATGCGGGCTGGCCTGGTCCCCAAGCAGTTGATTTTCAAGAGCTTTCGTAAGTACTATAGGGGCCTAAACACTTACCAATACTATTTTGGGGTGTTCTTTATTATAGCTGTAGTATAGTATACCACACAATTAGGCTTCATAACGAATTCAGAATAGGCGCTCATGGCGGGAAGTAGGCGACGCGGTGCAGGATGTTCACGGGAGCTTATGGGCTGTCCTGGGGGAATGGTCCTCATAGAGGTGGGGTGAGGCTTTCATGGTCAGATTAAGTTCAGAACACCTGAAAGGGGCCTAAGTTAAACTTCTGAAACACAGCTCCTCGGGCTTACATCGGGAGGACAAAAGTTTTGACCTTCTGGATCTGTCCTGTCTTAAGACGTCTTGCGGAGGAGCGGAGTACCGAAAAGTGCGATTTACGTGGCCCGGCCAGCGGAGTATTTTATACCCCGTTTTAAAATTATGCTACTTTAATGTAATGTTCGGGTGGAGTAGCCGGTTGGTCCTGTTTGTTAGGATTCTATGGGGGAGTGGGGGCCGCGTCGAACAAGGAGTAGGTCACACTTTCGTCCTACCGCAGTATAGTCCAAATGTGCTTATACTACAAAAATCCCGAAACCCTGTTCGAATCACTTGCGTATAGGGCCGCTGCAGCAGAGGTAGTGCGTGTTTGGTCTTTGGGAATATTACGGGACTGCCTTAGGTGCCCTGGAGCAGGATTGAAGCTCATTATCTCGTTATTTCCGGAGCTTTTGCTGAATATAGTATTACGTGAGTTTTATACTATATTGATATTGCATTATTTAATGTTCTGTTGTATTACACTATGTTACGTTTTCATATCATGCTATGTTATAGCACATCATGCTATATCATGTCACATTCCTTGGGTTGCTTCTCTGACATTATTTGATATTGTGTTAAATCACATCATGTTATGTTATATCTTGCTATGTTATACTATGTTAGAATATGTAGCACTATACTCCATTACACGGTGTAATATTATATTACAGTAGAGTAGATGATGCATAACTACAAGGGAGGTGGAGCCCCAAGAAAGTTTTAGCACCATAGTCCCCATATTACTCTATGCCCGAATTCTAACTATTGAGGTCCTTATATGGGAGTTTCCGAAAATATGGGACCCTAAGATAGTACCCTAAATAGTAGGATCCCTATTATAAGGACCCCCCCCCCCCCTAATTTTCGGAAACTCCCATATAGGGCCTCAGCGAGTAGACATACTAATCTCTAAACCCTAAGCCCTGATCCCTGGCTTTCTAGAAAGCGATGAGGGGTGGTCTAGGGCTTAAGGGTTTAGGGGTTTAGGGTTTAGGGGTTTAGAGCTTTATGGTTTAGGGTTTCAGGACTTAGGGGTTTAGGGTTAGGGTTAGGGTTTAGTTAACACCCCAAAGAGCCACCGAGAAGCGAGGCCCCCTACCTTAAACCGCATTTAAAGCTTTCGGGGTGTTGGCCGTAGTTTCGGGGTTTAGGGTTCAGGGGTTAGTAAAACCCTCAGCCGCAGACCAAACACAGCACAACTGCTCGAACAAACAGCAGCACCTAAAATCACAACCCTTAAGATTAGAACCCTGAGACCGAAACCGTAATCCAACATGATCTCCAAGCTTCGTTTTATGAAAACTTGTCGTAGCCCAAAAGCATGTTCCAACTGTGCGGAGTTCAGGCCCGGGGTGAGCTACAAATACACCCATGTGCATCCACGGATTGCGGTAGCAGCCTCATGTGCTCGTTCTGGTCGTGAGAACGTATGATAACTGCATTACACCCTAAGCTATGGGAATTATGGTATATTCCTTATTATGGGTAATGCAGGATGTATATCATCAACCCTATGATGAGCAAAGCCCAACCCAAGTTTGCCAAGCATCCAAGGCGCTGCAGTTCGTCTCGACCCACCTAAGAGACAGCTTGGAGCTCGTCCTCTTTGCGATACAGCAGGCCCGACAGACGCGTACGAGCAAAGGGCTGGTGTTAGGGTTTAGGGTTTGGGGTGTAAACTATTCAGACCATATAGTAGCTTAAACAGTTACCAATACTGTTCCGTAGGGCTCCCTGTAACTATTCCGTGATGTGCCCCAGGGCCCAATTCTAACTGTTAATGCCCCTGTATTAGAGGTTTGCACTTGGTAGTACTACTGCTTGATCGTCCGCAAAAGAAATTCTAGCAAAGACGGTTTGTCTGCGCCGCTTCACATGGTTTTACTTGGGCTTCATTAGGATTTTGTCAGGACCGGAGGTTTCCAGGGGAGATACGGTTGATGGACAAAATCCTGCATTACCCATTATAAGGAATATACCATAATTCCCATAGTTTAGGGTTCTTAGGGTCATGCAGGATTTTGTCCATCAACCGTAGGGGCTTCGGGGTAAGTGTAGACCGGCCCACTAGCCTTCCTTTCTAGGACTCGGATCCGTTTAGAATCATGAGGGGATAAGTCAGAGTCTAGATTAGTGGACTGTTTTTACTAACCCTAAACGATAAACCCCAAACCATTCTCCCTGAAGCCTAAACCCCTGAACCCTAAAAGGATTGATCCGAAACACCGTAAACCTTTTGAAAAACCCTCTTGGCTCCGGCCCGCACTGCAGCAGGTATGCCAACCTGATTTACTCCGCTGCCTCGGTTGCTGAAAAGAAAGCGACGGCAAAAGTTTGGCCTCCGCAAAGCAAACAATATGTCAACGGTGTGTTCATTGGCACTTGCGCTGGCAAGGCAGCGCGCCTGGGTCAAGCATTCTCTGCGTCGTCATTGATGACACGGATAGTAATGAAGCTAGCTGGCCGCGATTCCGCTATCTGGCCCAGCTTGACCCTTCAGTTGCGATGGCCACAGACGTTCATCAGGACTTTGGCTCTTGTGAAGGAGGCCTGCATACAGCAAGGACAATCTCGTCATTCGGACCGACAACACGACTCCACAGACCAAAACGCAGAGATGGCGAACGAGCTTTAAGTTTCAGTCTTTTGTCCTGAACCACTTCGGTGTAGGGCACACTCCTTAGGCCCCCCAAGACCCAAACCGTACCCCCCCCCCCCACCCGAAACCCTAAACCTTAAAACCCCAAACAAACCTACACAAACCTAATTAGACCCCAAACTTAAACCCGCAACACCCTGGAACCCAGAACCCCAAACTCTAAGACCCAACCCTGCAACCCCTAAACCCCAGACCCCTTAAACCCTCAACCCCAAACCCACTAAACCGCCCCGAAAAACCCTAAACCCTAAACTCCCTAAAAGGCCCGCAAAATCCCCCCAAAAAGGTCACCCCTCCAGTATGCAATGCATATTATATATATATATATATATATTCTACCTTAACCTGCCAAAACCTACTTTTTTGTAGGGTCCCTATACATACCATATTAGGGTTTATAATAGGAACCAACAAAAAGTAGGGTCTGGTAAGCCAAGGTACAGTATGTACCAAAAAGTATATAGTGTGTGTGTATGTATATATACAGTTTAAAGTATATAGTATATATATATATATATTCTAAATTATGCATAGTATTTATGAAGTTCTAGGCCGTGCAAGAAAAGCAGACACTATCCAGCAATTACTATATGGCATATAGTATCTAGTGTATAGTATATAGCTTATAGTATGTACTATATAGTATATGGGAGTTTCCGAAAATAGGGGAGGGGACCCTAATATAGTACCCTAATAGTAGGGTCCTTATTATAAGGACTCCAAAATAAGGTACCCCTAATTTTCGGAAACTCCCTACCATAATCCCCCATTATAGAACCCTTACAGATCCCTTATAGTAATCGTTTAAAGGGACCCCAAGGTACCCCTAATTTTCGGAAACTCTAAACCCTATAGACCCTTTATAGATCCCTTTAAAGGAACCCTTATAGTACCCTTATTAAAGGACCACCCCTAATTTTCGGAAACTCCCATATAGATCAGGACCCCGCTGCCCTGGACTTCGCCTCCGAGAGGGTCCGCAGCGACCCCGGGGAGCGAAGTGTCAGAAGTCTTCGGGGAGGGATTCACTACTTAAAGGATCATGGGACTTAGTAAGTAAGGTTCCTTAAAGGGCTCCTTTAAAGGGATCTATAGGGGTTCTATTAAAGAGGGGGTTTAGGGTCCTACTTAAAGGATCATGGGACTTAGTAACTAGGGTTATAATTATGGTAACTATACTTATAACTACTTATAACCCCAATTAAGGTACTTATTAACCTTACTTACTAAGTCCCATGATCCTCCAAGTAGGGTTCCGTTAAAGGGTTCCTTTGAGGGATACCATAAGGGGAACTATAAAAGTGTAATGTAAGGGCCTTAGTAGTTACTTGTTTTGGGGTTCCTTATTATACTTATAGTATAATGGCCCGAAACCCTGTTCTAATTATTAAGGCCCTTATGTTCAGGGTTCGTGTAGTGGCTTGGGGCTCAGGTTTAAAGGTTTGTTGCTTTTTTGCAGAGTGTTTCAAGGGTTCTGCAGTTTTGGAGGACGACTATGGTATGGGATTTCATTTCATTCCTAAGCCCGTCCAGAACCCTAAAGGAACTTTGAAACCACTGAAGGAGCCCTTCGACGGTATACATTGTTGCTACTGGACGTATGATTCCGACCCTCAGACAAGAAAAGAAGCCCCGAAGAATCTTCAGGTGTATCCCTTTCTAGCCACCATACAAATATACCATAATAGCCCCACAACTCTACTCTAATGATCCCTTTATGGCACTCTCCCTATACAAATATACTACAATTGTCCCCAAAACCTTATTCTACTTATAAAGTATACTATAATCAGCCCACCCAAAAACCTTATTCTAATTATAAAGTATACTTCACTGGGTCCCAAAACCCTATTCTAATTATACCGTAAACCCTAAACCTAAACCCTATTCTAATCATAAAGTAAACCTAAACCCTAAACCCTAACCCTAAACCCTAAACAAAGTAAACCCTAAACCTAAGCCCTATTCTAATCATAAATTTTTGCTAGGGGTCTAAGTTCAGTATAGAAAAACCCTAAACCCCGAGGTGGGCTGCTCGGGGGAGTCCTGCGTGGTGAGGACCAGTTCTACGGCTATCAGGTGCCTTGTGGGGTTCTTTGTCGGGCATTAGGAGTTTTAGGGTTCGGGGTTTTAGCATTGTGGGTTTTTCAAAGGGCCTTTTTGAGTTTTAGGGGTTTAGGAGTTTTAGGGGTTTTTGGTTTTAGAGTTTGGGGTTCTTGTCAAAGTTTCATAGTTTCAGGAGGGAGTTGGGTTCTTGTCAAAGTTTCATAGTTTCAGGAGGGAGTTCTAAGGTTTACAAGAGACAGAAAACATACTTGAGAGGCTTGGATGACCAAGAAAGGGGTCGAGATGTGTCTTACGCCATTGCCATTGTGGAAGACTGATACTGCCACGTCACAGGCTCGGAGGCAAAACATGCAGATTGTAAATTGGTTTTGGGATAGAACGTAACATCTGCGCATTCTAAAACGGGTGTCAACTTTGCAGCAATGGCAAGAATCTCCCAGCGGAGATGTCAAAATTGAAAACCCTGAAAGTTCAACAGAGTTGTCAAAACAAACATCTAAGAGAAGACACAGTCTCCTGCTACTCTGTCATTACCTTAGGGGGGCAGGGAGCCTTGATGCCCATGATAAGGACCTAATAAGGCCTAGTTAAGGAAGTATAGTCCCTCCCCCCCTCCCCCTTACCCCCTAAGGGTCCCTGTGATATCATTATCGCTACTACTTTTGCTATGCTTAGCAATGCTTTTCCGGTCTGAGTATTCTCCTTGCCACTATTGTTACTTCTGTGTTCTATCGTTACTGTCGCGACTATTGCCATGAGTTGTACTTGTCAGTTATTGCTGTTGTCAGTCTTATTGTTCTTTCCTTTTATGTCCTGAACCCAAACCCTCAAACCCTGAAGCCCTAAACCCCGCAAGCCTCAAACCTTAAGCCTAAACCCCAAGATAGATTCCTGAAAGAGGCCTTGCAGAAACCCTGAAACCCTATAGACACCCTCCAAGGAGGTTAAAGCCCAAAAGCCTTCAAAAAGTAGGCCTCAGAAGTCTAAAACCCCTAAACCTCAAATCCGAAGCCCAAAGCTCCCAAAGAGCCCTCAAAAAGTAGCAGAACAGGTAAGCTTTAACCTTTTGGGGTAGTAGAATTCCTATATAATCCTTATATGGGGGGTTTCCGAAAATAGGGGACCCTAATATAGTACCCTAAATAGTAGGATCCTTATTATAAGGACCCCCAAATAAGGTACCCCTAATTTTGGGAAACTCCCATATATTCCTCATATAATCCTTATATGATGAAAAAGGTTAACCTTTGGTTCCCCATGATACCCGACAAGTAGGCTTATATAAACCTTTCGGAATCCCGAATCCTAAAGAAACTCTGGGAGGGACCCTAAATCCCTATGGAAACTCTGGAAGGAGCCCTAAATCCCTATAGAAACTCTGGAAGGAAGCGGACTCTCTATAGAAACTGTTAAAGGAACCCTGACTCCACACAGAAACCCTTGTGCCTGAAGCTCTGCAAAAAGGCAGGCCTCAAAAGTCAAAAACCCCTAAACCCCTAAACCTCTAAACCCCTAAACCCTAAAACCCTAAACCCTAAACCCCTAAACCCCTAAACCCTAACCCCAATCCTGGAAAAATTGAGAAAAAACCCTCAGAAAAATCGGGACGCTTACAATACAAACCAAAAAACTTCAAAGTCTTCAAACCCCCTAAAACAAACCTAAGAACAAGCAGGGCCCTTAAAAACAACATAAAACCCTCGAAAATCCCCACACCCCTAAAAAGCCTAAGAAGAAGCAGAGAGCCCTTGAAAGCAAAAAAAGCTCCAAAATCCCCAAAGCCCCTTACAAGAAAACCTAAGAAGAAGCCAGAAAGTTGGAACATGAGTATCCTCATGCCCTTAAGCTAAAGTAGAAGGGGTTCCAGCACTAATCCTCCTAAAACTTTCTGGGGTTCACTATAAGAAGAAGCAGGGGGAGCCCCTGGAGCGGATGGCCCGCTCGATGACCTCCACGGAGAGCACCGCCTCGGATGTCGATGCTCCTGGGGTTCAAAATTGCGAAAATATCCGCTTTAAAATAATTCCCGAAGGTTCCCGCCATTTTAAATAATACAATTAAATATTCAAAATGTTCAAGGGTTTAGGGTTTAGCGTCCGTGAATGGGGTTCCTCTTACAGGTTCTACGAGGCCTTAAGTTTTAAATAGAGAAAATATTCCCTTTAACGTAATTCCCGCAGCTTCCCCTTATGTTGGATATAATTGTTAAACATAGTAAATATACCAAATATGTTGAATACAGAAAATCCGTTTAACAGCTGAAAGCAACTAGGGTTCCGTTTAGGGATCATATGAGCTGGCTATGGCATTTGCAGGTTTTTTGGCTCTCGAAAAGATGAAGTTCACCAGGGCTCTCCGAGTTTCAGAAGCGGGTGGTTTAGCGATATGTTTCTATTCCTTAGAGCCCCCTTATTATAGCTATGCTAGAACATGCCCAAGAATCCTATTCTTCCCTTTGCTCCAAGCTACGGGAAACCGAACTCTTTCAGGATTTGGGGCTTACCGTAAGGGCTTGAATTGGGGTTTACAGGTTGCAGTGTAGTGTAATATAGCAGCCTGAGCAATTGGTAATACTATAGGTTAAGCCTCCTCATTACAACTACACTGTCAAAACTATATACCCTGAAAACCTATTCCAATTATGAAGGCCCTTTATAGCGCATCAGAATCGGGTTAGGACTGTGAAGTCTTGAGCTGGCGAGCTGGCATAGTTTAGGGTTATAGGGTAAGGCTTCAGGATTTAGTGTCCTTCCATGGCTAGTGCAAACGGCACCAGTAGAAAAAATCCATGTGTTGGCCGATTTCCATTGTATTTACTTGCCGCTCCTTCGTTTGTTTATCAGGATGATGATTCTATTGCTCACTCTCATGATGATTACGGAGCGGTGTAGGGAAATTATGCGTGGAAGAGGCACCGGGCCCTGAACGATTGTACATCGATGTACACCATCCTTCCTGGCTGTTGTGAAAGACCTGCGGCTTCATGGAGGGCTCTGCGGAGTTACATTTGCTATTCGCACCGTTCTTATGATGCCTGCGGCTTTCTGAAGAACTGCAGATCATAGGGACCCTTAGAGGGGTAGGGGACTATACTTCCGTAAATCGGCCTTATTAAGTCCTTATTATAGGTATTCAGGCCCCTCTCCCCCCCTACCCCCTTAAGGGTCCTTATGAAGAGAACAAGCCGAGGATTCTCTTGGGGACGTCACCAGCAGCGGTGACGAAGCCCAAGACGAGGCCGACATTCGAAAGGGATTCGGCAGCAAATACTCATGATAGTAGTAATCATAATCAGAATAGTAAAGATAATAGTAGTAATAATAGTAATAGTACCCATAAACATAATAGTAATAATAATAGTAGTAATCATAGTCATAGTAGTAATCATAATCATGATAGTAGTTATAATAATAGTAGTAATAGTGACAACACTAATAATAGAGGCGGCTGACTGATAAGAAGGTTACATTATGGACCCATGTTAGGTCAACGTTGGGGCGCTAGTGACTGCAAGGTTCAGGGCTTTGGGTTGCAGCTTGAGCCTGACAGTAGATCTCTGATTTATGACCCCACCTTCCGGAAATGAGGACCATCAGGAAAATCTGCTGTGTTCCTGACTAGAGTTTACGGCTTCAAAACTTTCGCTTGTACCCAACCTTATCCGTTTTTAGTTCTCATCGTCCTCCTGAAACTCCCAGCTGTTACATTCCCCCAGTCTTGGGTATCCCAACCCCAAGCCCTGGACCCCAAGCCCTAAACCCCAAACCCTAAATCCCTAAACCCTAAGCCCTAAAACCCCAGCCCAATGTCCTAAACCCCAAGCCCGAAGCCCTAATTTAGAACTGCGGGGGAAGGACATCTGGCTGGGGCTCAGAGGTTTTCGGGCGTGGGATGCCCCTACTCTCCTACAACCCAGAGATCCCCATACCCCTTAATTAAGGAATATACCTTAAATTATAGAGGCCTTAATATGATGATTTAAGGTATATTCCTTAATTACGGGGTATTGGGATCTCTGGGTACTCTCCTCAGAACCGTGGCACAAGGTTGTTTGTCGCTGTTCGCTGAATGGAAACCGAGGAACGCAGAGATCGTCCTGAGTTGGGCAGGCTGACTTGGATACAATCGCTACTCTATGCCCGGACTGGCGGCGCAGAAGGGCTGGCAGTCTTGATGGGCGGCAGCCCAGACCCCCGGGAGGATCCAAAACGTAGATCCCTTAATGGGGGTTCCTATAAAGTACCCTTAGTAGTATAGGGCCCCAAATTAGGGGATCTACTTTCTAGATCCTTCCGGGGGTCTGGGAGGTGCATAATGTGGTTGCACCAGCAAAGCAATATATGTGCGACGAGCGGAGCCTCATTGCGCTAGCGGAGGACGATATCTGCTGGTCAGCTTTCGAACGGTCAACCTGCGAGTATCTGTCAAATTCATGGGATCACGGCATAGCCCCACTTGGAGGATCATGGGACTTAGTAAGTAAGGTTATAAGGACCTTAATTGGGGTTATAAGTAGAGTTACCCTAACTATAACCCGAGTTACTAAGTCCCATGATCCTTTAAGCATGATATAGCAAACGAGAGTGCTGCTGACCCTTCCACGTGGAAAACGAGCTCCTACAAAGTCCGGCTACAGCAGGCAAAGGACTTCGGCCGGACAATGCGCCGGCGCTTCGCTCGTCCTTCTGAGTCCTGAGCTGTGCGGGAGCACAGACAGATCAATCGCGACCGCAGCCAGCAACCAACCACAGTTCATCTGTCCTTTGAACTTGTGCCGGATTCAGTTCAAGGTTCTCTTCAGAGACAGACATGATCCTTGGGAGTTCAGCCGCGACTGCTGCGCTGAGCCCTGTGGCTGGTTGCTTAGTCAACTTGCTTGCAGTGTCCCCGGCGGTAGAGTGGGTACCTCTAAACCCTAAACCTTAAGCAAAGAACCCATACTGCCATAAAGTAGGCGAGCGTCTGGGAGCCCGCCGAGAACTCCAGCTTGCCCCTGGAGGCCAGGAAAGCTTAAGAGATCGAAGGGGTTGCATCTTCGGAGTTTCGGGCTTTTTTTTAGGGATTGAAGTTTGCTGGTTTTGAGTTAAGGGTTTCGTGTTTAGGGGTCTGGGTTTAGGGATTTGTGCTTTCGAATTTAGGGGTTTGAGGTTCTAGGTTTGGAGTGAGGAGGTGAGCGAGTCTTGGAGTGGGTCCCGGGATGTTATTCGTTTCTTGGAGATGGTCTAGCGATTACATAGTGGGCAGTGCGCCTGTGAACCGCTTTATGTCGTCCGTGCTTTCTTTGTCTCTCTCTCTCTCTCACTCTCTTGGTATTTCTTTCTCTCAACAGCCGTTGCAGGCGTCTGGCTGATGCTTGCCAGGATTCAAAGGGGACGCAGGAAGCACTTGGAGGTTCATGGGTAGCTATAACTGGGATTGTAAGTCCCCGAAAATAGGATATTACCTACATATACCCTTACTTATAACTACCTATGAACCTCCAAGCACTTGTTGACGAAAGCCTTCGAACTCCGGAGCGCAGCAGCGGAAGCCAAGAAGGCAGCAGAGGCAGCGGCTTTCGATTCGAGGCCCAGGCCGAGAGTTTGCTACTATAGGGGCCTCAATAATTACCGATACTCTATTTGGGGGGCTCCTTAATATAATTATTGTATGATATTCCCCAAAACCCTATTCTAATTATTAAGGCCCCTATATTATTACCAGCTGCTTGTGCTTTGCTTGAGACAGAAGCAGCACACATGCATCAGCCGATCATCAGCTTCGCCCCATCACACCCAGGTCGGTGGGCAAGCGGATGGGATGGGTGGACATTGAAGCTTCGACGCTTAAATCTGGATGGAACATGTGCATTCGCAGTCGGTGGCGAAGCCAGTGAAAGTTGGTGAGCTGATCGCCTGTTCTGCAAGGCTTAGGGGTGTAGCGGACTTAGTCAGCAGGCTTGTCTGCGCTAAGTCTGGGGTTTTATGTTAGGGTTTAGGGTTTAGTGGACGTTAAGTGTCTCGCACATGAAGGTTTAGGGGCTTTTATCGGGAGGGAGGGGCTTGGTCGAAGTGTAAACCAAGGGATTCTTGAGTGGGTTAAGACCCTAAGCCTTAAACCCTAAACCCCTAAGCCCTAAACCCTAAGCCCTAAACCCCTAAACCCTAAGCCCTAAACCCTAAACCCCAAACCCCTTAACCCTAAACCCCAAAGCCCTAAAACCCTAAACCCTTGACCCTGTTTTTGACTGAAGGACTCCTCTGACGTGAAGTTGACGTGTATATTTGGGTGCTTTTTCACGGGAACATCTTGGAGGATCATGGGACTTAGTAAGGCTTCTTAAAGGGCGCCTTAAAGGGATCTCTATAGGGTTCCTTAAAGGGATCTATAGGGTTTAGGGTTTGGGCACTGTACTTGGAGGATCATGGGACTTAGTGAGTAAGGTTATAAGTACCTTAATTGGGGTTATAAGTAGTTATAAGTAGAGTTACCCTAATTATAACCCTAGTTACTAAGTCTCATGATCCTTTAAGTACCAGCAATGACAAGCATAGGATATCACGTGTGGTGTAGGGGTTAGGTTAGGATTTGGGGGTATCGGGAGTTTAAGTTTCAAGTTCTGGTGTTAAACTTGGATTGCCTTTGTACTTGTGGCTATGGTTTGGCCTTGTTGCACCTGTTCTCCGAAAAAGCGCCCGCGTGTCAACCCGCTGCAGGCATGGCAGCCGCAATGAAGTCCGCTCACCCAGTAGCGGCAACAGCATTTTAGAAAAAACGGATTCACAACACATCCTTTCGAGCTCAGCAAGCAGGCCGTTTGAGATGAGGATAGGATGTGGGGTTCACGGGTTCGGGTTGTAGGTTGTGTTGTAGGTTGTGTGGTGCAGGCTTGCGGCTGCAGCGGTTAGAGGTTTTCAGGAGGCCATTCCAATTACTATTATGAATGTGTGGGTCCCCAAACCCTCCACCACAAATTCCTGACACCGAAGACCCTGAAACCAAAGAACCCATCAGACTAGGAGAAACAAGGACCCGCAGAAGAAAAAGCAACATAAAAATGCTTTAGGGACCTCAATAATTACCTATACTATTTTGGGGGCTCCTTATTATAACTATGTAAACAATGCTCCTACTATTTAGGGTACTGCATTAGGGTCTTCTAGTGTCGGAAACTCCCATATCAGTGCTTGGGGCTCCTTGCTATCCTGGTCAGAATTACACGATGTACCAAACCCTATTCTGATTGTTAAGGCCCCTATTCACAGCATATATTAGTATACTGTGTCACAGAATAGGGTATTATATGTATTTCTATTTTATGTTAAATGACAGTTCGGGGCTTGAGCTTCTGCGTCTCAAGTAGCTTGGCCAACGGGGCGTCCGAGGGTTGTTTAGGGTTTGGGGGTTCGGGGTTTAGGGTTGGTTCGAAACGCGTTAACTTAACTAGGTTTCCCAGTAGTACATGTTTACCCTTGTTCTTCTAGGGTTCCCGTATCAGAACTGAATAGCAGCAACAAGGCTACCCTTACGGTTAAGTGGACACTGGGAAAACTAGTAAAAAGGATTCAATATATCAGGACAACCCTGGGATTCAGAAGTTGAGGAGTCCAGGGAGTGAAGGGACCAGCACAACCACACCCGCTACGCAGCGCTGCTCGCAATTACACACCAGAGTAACAGTAGCAATAGCTGCACCATGATGCAGCACCCTGAAAGTTAGCGGCAATATTGTTCAAGTCGTCTTGGTATGTCTACAGCAAGAAATAGCCCTAGTGCACCTATTTAGGCTCCGGTTCAGGGCAACAGCAGGATTTGAAGCTTAAGTTGCGTCGGCTTGCTGAGTCCAGGACGTGTTCGCTAGAGATGACCATCGTTTCAACACCGACGGAGCCAAGCAGCACAGGTAGGGTCTAGGCTACGAATTTCACAAGGCTTTCTCCTTTACCGTCCACCCAAAACCGCTCAAAACCCCAACACACCGCCTTTAAACCCCTCAACCCTAAACCCCAACAACCTGATAGAGTTCGAGTCATCTCCCGCCTGAGCCCAAGGAAAGCCGAAGTTGCTACCTGAAGCCTCTAAACCCTAAGCCCCCTGAGCTCGAAACCCTAAACCCGCAAACTCTAACCCGCAAAGGCCCTAAACCCCTAAATCCTCTAAGAACCCTCTAAAACCCCTCTAAACCCCTAAGCCCCTACACCCTCTAAACAACCCTCTTTAAGCCCTAAACCCGAGAATTCAGAGAGAAAGCTGCATCCGCCAGCTGCTGGCTCCCGAAGGCTACAGAGTTCCCAGTTTTCCAGAGCCAAGACGTGCGGATAGGAGTTAACCCTAGGGTTTCTTTGCTCCCCAATAACTAATTAACCTTTAAACTTTTGGGGTTCTTCAAGTCTAGTAGGAATCGGAAAGTGTAACCTTTTCTTCCTGTGGCTTATTGCGGTAGTAAGGTTTAGGGTTTATGGTTGCTGGCGAAGCCTAAAGCCAAACCTCTGCGGACAGGAATTAGCCCTAAACCCTTAATCCCCTGAGCCTGAGCCCGGAACCCAATTCTCCTCAGCATAAACTAGCTAGGGTACTTGGAGGTTCATGGGTAGTTATAAGTAGGGTTATAAGTAGGATAACTGTAGTTACAACCTATATTAGGGGACTTATAAATGAACCTCCAAGTAGGCCCTAATACCCTGTACCCTTCTAGAGTCCCTATAGATCCCTTTAAACGGAGCCTTAAAGGAACCCTTATGGCATGGACTAGGAGTCAGACCTTTTGCGGGGAGCTCTGTATGCGTCGCATCAGCAAATTGGGAGCCTCGGAGTTCCCCAAATCTGAGCTGCGGCAGCTAAGCCTAGTAGTAGAAGGATCCTACTATTTAGGGTTGTTATTTGGGGTCCCCTATTTTCGGAAATTCCCAAATCCAAACCCGGAGCCTCCAGCTTTTCCTAGTAGTAGAGTAGGTAACCTTTAACCTTTTGGGGTAGTATAATCCCTATATAATCCTTATATTATGAAAAAGGTTAACCTTTGGTTCCCCCATGATACCCGACAAGTAGGTAAGGGAGAGGGTTTCAAAGGGCTTATAGAGTCTTCGGTTTAGGGTTTAGGGGGTTTAGGGTTTAGAGTTTAGGGTGCAGGGGTTTCAAAGGGCTTATAGAGTCTTCGGTTTAGGGTTTAGGGTTTAGGGTGCAGGGGTTTCAAAGGGCTTATAGAGTCTTCCCAGAGAGCCCAATACCCCTTAATTATATACCTTAAATCATAATATGAAGCCCTATATGATTTAAGCCATATTCCTGAATTAAGCGGATAGAGTCCCCGCTCCAAGTATGGCTTAATTAGTAGCTGAGTGGATACACTTTACACTTTTGGGGAGAATAGTACCCACTATAAAACTAAAAGTGTACACTTATTAGGGCTTATAGAGTCCCAGAGACTCCAATATCCCTTAATGAAGGAGTATACCTTAAATTATAGTAGGATCCCTAATAAGACGTATAGTATATCCCTTAACTGAGGTATATTCCGTAAGTTATGAGGGAATATCCCTTAATTATAGTAGGATCCCTAATATGATTTACGGAAAATTCCCTACTTAAGGGATATTGGAGTCACTGGAGTCTTCAGCTTTCATTCTCTGGATTTAGAAGGGCGGGGCTACGTGGCGTTTCCTTTAAAGTTGCATTGGGGATCCTGGACTTCGGGTTGAGGGTTTAGGTTTAGAATTTCTCTCCCTGTGGTCACCTGACGAAACCAGCAGTGCCAAAGCTCCTTAAAAAAAATTGGCCCCTAAACCCTAAACCCTAAACGCTATAAACCCTAACCCCTAAACCCTAAACCCTATAAACCCTATAAACCCTATAAACCCTATAAACCCTATAAACCCTAAACCCCTATAAACCTATAAACCCTATAAACCCCTATAAACCCTATAAACCCTATAAACCCTAAACCCTAAAGTGAGGGCTCGGCCTGCTGCGCCCAAAAAAGGTACCCAAAAGCCCTCTTCTACTGATTACCTAGAGGCTCCCTACAAAGATAGGTTCATGGTTTAGATGGGTTTAGGGTATAGTAGTATAGTAGTACCTAGAGGCTCCATAGTAGTTCCTTTTTGGGATGTTCATGCTTAGAACCCTATAAGGCAATCCCAAAAAGGAACTAGCATGGAGCCTATGGGTAATGTCCCGCATAATTTGAGGCCTTAAAGCCGTGTCACAGCCTTACATTCTCAAGCCCTGAGACCCCCCCAAAAAAAACCTGCGTGAGCCTGGACGAGTCGTCAGCAACAGTACTTGGAGGTTCAATGGATAGTTATAAGTAGGGTTCTAAGTAGGATAACTGTGGTTACAACCTATATTAGCAGTAGCCCTTATAGTAACCCTTACAGACCCTTTGTAAGAACCCTTTAAGCCTATTCTTAAGTCCCTTTCCCTGGTCGGCCCATGTATAGGCCCACATCTCGAGGTTCGGGTTCCGTTTTCGGGTGTTGCACAGAGACTCCAATATCGCTTATGAAGGAATATACTTTAAATTCTAGTAGGATCCCTAATATGATTTACGGAATATTCCCTAATTAAGGGATATTGGGGTCTCTGGGTAGGGTAACCCTAAACCCTAAACCCCTCTTGAAGCTGAGTGGCGTTTTGCATAGAAGGTCCCTGTGGGTTTGGGATTCGGCAGGCCTGACATCCCCAAAACCCTGTTACTTCAGATGCCCCAAAATCCTGCCCGGAGTACAGCATGGCTTTTAAGACACTCAATTACTATCCTGATGCTTCCAGCAAGGCGTCAGAGGGTGGGGTTCATGGCCTGATCTGACGCTTAGGACTTCAAGACCCTACGTCACGAAGCTGCCAAGCTCATCATAGAACTCCGAGCAGAGGGTTTTTCGACATTGGCGTCCTCACATGGTCCCCACAGCCACACAGGAGATTATCACCTAGGGCCCTCGGGTAGAGGTCTCGGTTATGATGTTATGGGGCTTGGGGGGTTAGTGGTTCGTGAGGAGTCTGAATATAAACTCAGGCTTACATGTGGGGCTCAGAGTGCAAGTTTGAAACTCGATATCCCAACCTCAAAAGGACGCTTAGGGTGGCACCCCTCAGAAGGACTTGATAAGGGTGTCGAATAAGGCCGAGGCAAGGCAGTAGAGTGCCCTCCGCCCCTAACTCCTATCCCCCTAAATGTCCGTCCCTATGGGTACCCTTATGACAACAAGGATGAATGCAGCTTAACCGGTTCAAGGTCGAAGCCCTTCCTCTTCTCTCCCCCAAAACCCTACCATACTTGAGGCGCTCGTGTTGAAAAGCACAACCGCACGCCCCAGCCTGCGGGTAGCTCTCAAAATCAGGGGCTTTCCCTGAAATCCCAGGACCCTAAACCCCAAACCTCGAATACCATAGTAAACCTCGAATACCATAGTATCAAAGCATGGTGCCTTGGTACCACCGATACCTTAATACCATAACATGAGTGCTTGAATAATTGAAATAGGATTCCTTTAAGGTTCCCCTTCCAGGAGCACTTTGGGCAGTCGAGGATAATATCGAAGCCTAAATGAGTACCCATCTTACTCCTCTGGGTTCCTCTTCTCGTCGGGAAGTTGAAGGAGCCCGGAAACCCTACCTAGTAGTAGAGTAGGTAACCTTTAACCTTTTGGGGTAGTAGAATCCCTATATAACCCTTATATTATGAAAAATGTTAACCTTTGGTTCCCCATGATACCCGACAAGTAGGCCTAGTCTAATTCTTAAGGCCCCTTCATTAGATCCAAGCCTTCGGGGCTTGGCAGTTTGCAGCTTGGGAACCCGAACCCTCCACCCCAAAGCCCAGGTGGTAAATACTGAATAGGTGGTTCTACAAAATTGGGGTCCCTTTGGTGTCTTTTTTAAGGGCGCCGTACTATTTTGGTGGCTTGAAAAGGGAAGAACTACCCAAATACTATATGCAGGGGGACCTTGGAAAAACGAAGGGAGGCGGAAGCTTAAATGATTCATAATGCTCTATTCCATTGGATTCCTGGTTATGATCAGAGTCTAATATACCTCGCAAACCCACTTCTATTTGTTAAGGCCCCTATGTTAGACACAACCCTGAAACCCAGAACAGGTGGGGCCCTCAAACATCCTACCTGCATCTTGCCAAGTTGCCCGAAACCCTGAACATCCACTAAATACTAAAGCCTTATCTGGACACCCTGCACAAGGCCTAAACCTCGTGGGGCATGACCTTAACCGCTCATAAAATCCTAAACCCTACGCCGTAAACCCTCTAGTCGATCCCTTCTAGAGTTCTTGAAGAACCTTTCTGAAATGGTATCAGAGCCTCCCAATAACCCCGAGATTTGACGGCTGCCGTTATGTTTTCCATGTCGCGCTGGGGCTAGGCGTGCTGATCTCATGGGATCACAGTGTCCAGGGCCGAGAGTGCCGATGCCCTGCCAAGGGATGCAGGATTCTGCTTGGAGGTTCATGGGTAGTTATAAGTAGGGTTATAAGTAGGACAACTGTGGCTATAACCTAGATTAGGGGACTTTTCACTCTACTTATAACTACCCATGAACCTCCAAGTGGTGCAATGTAGGAACCTGATTCAGGAACCCTGGGCCTTTGTTAGGGTTCCTTTAAAGGGGTCTGTAAGGAATACTATAACGGTTCTATAAGGGTACAAAAATAATGTAGGAACCTGATTAAGAAATCTTGGGCCTATAACCCCAAAATAGTAGGATTATAAGGAACCCGAAATAAAAGCAGGTTCCTACATTAGTTATCATAAGGACTATGACGATAATGGAAACTAAGTCCTCAGCTTGTGGTAGAAATCGACTTTCGATCCCGGGCGGGGCTGCCACGTTCGAATTGCTTGAATCGCGCAGAGTGGCCGAACTACTCTTACTTGCGGGTTCTGTTGTTGAACATTCCGCAAACACTCACCACTGACACCCCTGAGGGTTCCTTATTGCAATCTGCACCAGAATATACCCCAAAAGCCTATTCTAATCATACAGGCCCCCGTTTTGCCGTAAGGGTGTTCATGCGACTTTCGCGATGGATGCACCCGTTCCGCGCGTTGTACGCAGCGCGCCATGGATCAGTTTTCATCCAGGCGTGCAGGAGCTTGCAAGCGTGCCAAGGGAAATAGGGAAATACGGTTGAGGGTTGAGGGTTATTAGAGTTTAGGGCATGGGAAGCATTGCCGGCCACCCATCTGCAAAAGATGTCAGCCCTACACTTCTTATTCTCACAGCGCACCCCGTGAAGGAACTGCAAAGAACCCGGTGGTTTAGGGCTCATAGTCACAATTCTCATGATTCTTGCTTTCTCATCGCCACCATCTCATGAAGTTGGCGGTGGTTACCATTGTTTGCAGTCGGGGGTGGAGCGAAAAACCCTGACCCTGAAACCCAAAAGCCCCAAAGTCCCAACTAAAACCCCTGAACGTCTGAAAAACATCCAAGTCTCCAAACCCCCATAAAGGTGGTTGTCAAAATTATGATCCCTTTTTGGGTCCTTAAGATAATACGGCACCTAATATTTAGGGTACCCAAAAAGGGACCATAATTTTCACCACTACCCATAAAACTCTAACCCCTAAACCCCTCCCAATTGCGGTTTCCTTATATAGTCCCTCCTGCAACACCCTGGCCTGAGCAAGAAATTAAATAATGACCTACAGTAGAAGCCAGAAAGTTGGAACATCATTATCCTCGTGCCCTAAAAGTAAAGCATATAGGGAATCCCAGCAAGAAACATCCAAAATCAATGTTCCAACTTTCTAGGGTTCACTATATACTATTTTGGTGGTTCCTTATTACAATTATAGTAGAATGGGCCCCCAAACCCTATTCTAATTATTCCGGCCCCTATATTATAGAACCCTTATAGACCCCATTTCAGGATCCCTTTAAAGGAACCCTATTCTCATTGTTAATGCCCCTACATAATGTGCGATCTTCAGCATCTATGGGCCGCTTCTTCGGGGCTCTGCCGAAGGATGCAGATTTTTCCCCGAGCCGAAAACAGGGCTCGGAGTCCATTGGACAAAGTCTAAGAAGCAAAAGGCCTCGAGAAGATTTAGGGCCTAGGGCTCCTATTAGAAAAGGTTCAATCGGGTTTCTATCAGGGCTCTACAACAGTGTCTATAAGGCCCCTACGCTAAGCCGCAAGAGAAAGGGAGCCCCGTTCGTGATACTTACCTTTGGTTAGTAGGGAATGGAGGAATGGGGTACAATTATAGCTACCATTACTACCATTCCTCCATTCCCTACCGGTAGTAATAGTAGTTATAATTGTACCCCATTCCTCCATTCCTAAACCCTAAACCCTAAACCCTACCCCATTCCTCTATTCCTACACCCTAAACCCTAAACTCTACCCCATTCCTCCATTCCTAAACCCTAAACCCTAAACCCTACCCCATTCTTCCATTCCCTACTAACCAAAGGTAGGGATAGGGCTGTAATGGGATCGAGGGCTCAGGGGCCAAGCAGCGAGCAGCAGCTTGTCTTAGGAACCCTTGGCTTCCCTACTTTATTTAGGGGTTGAGGGTTTGGGGCTTTAGGGGTTTAGGGGTTTAGGGGTTGAGGGTTTGGGGCTTTAGGGGTTTAGGAGTTTAGGGGTTTAGGAGTTTAGCAGTTTAGGGCTTTAGGGGTTTAGGAGTTTAGCAGTTTAGGGTTTCGGGTTCACTATAACGAGGGTTATATGGGACGTCCCTATCATATAGGGGCCTTAAGAATTAGAATAGGTCCCCAAACCCCAAATAGGGATCCAAAAAGCACATAAGCATAAGCATTTTATGGGGATATCCCTACCTTAATGGGCTTCATAGTAAGGGGGTTTATATGGGATGTCCCTATCGTAATTTTTGCTAATGTGCTTTTGTGGCCCCCCTATTAATGACACTGGGAAGTTGAAAGTACCATGCACGCCAAACCCCAGTGAAGCTCCTTGCGTCCTATCATCGGCTTGAGAATCCAAAAACTCATACCAACGTGTTCTGTTCTGTTCGGACAGTGGGGATACTAACGCGTTGAAACGAATATAGGGGCCTAAATAAATACCTATACTTTTGGGGGGTTCCTTATTATATTTATAGTATAATGGGCCCCAAAACCGTAGTCTAATTATTAAGGCCACTACGTTATTCACTCTGGGACAACTTGGGCTCTTTGATGTACTCTATGCTTCACTCGACTCAACAGTTCTGTTCGCTTCTTAGCGGCGCTGCGTCTGCTTCTTTCATAAGGATCTCCTAGCACATGTTGTTGTCCAAAGCTTCCAATAGAACGTGAGTCAACTGGACATCCACAAAGCCGAAGTCTTTGCGAACAGCCTCCCCAGTCGGGGCATGGGTTTTGCAATTAGAGGATAGGTCGCGGCTTAGGGACTATGAAAAAGAATCGTACGTTTGGTGAGGCCAGGGAGAGGTCTTGGCTTACACTGTTTGAAGGCCATTTTTGTACATGTGCAGAAGCCAAAGCTCGGAAGAGCTTCTGGTCTCGCTTATGCGGGTAGCTCAAGCCCGAAACCCTGATATGTAGAGGTCTGAATAATCAGTAACCGTGTATCCATATAGCCCTTACATATTTGCACTACTTTAATCTCCCAAAACCCTCTTCTAGCTGGTAAGGCCCATATGGGCCTTATTTTGGGGTCCTTACAATAAGGATCCCACTATTATGGTACTATATTGGGGTCCCCTAATTTTCGGAAACCCCCACACCCTAAGCAGACCCTACGTTCTCCAGGCCACTGCAGCATTGAAGCAAGCAAATCTAGGTAGGGCTTTGGGACATTTTACATTTTCCATTATTGGGCTTAAGAGGATCTTATTTACCAATATTTTTCAAAAGCTTTAAACGCCCCACCTAGGCAAGCAAATCTTGACGCGTCAGCTTTGGGGAGTGGCAGGCTTTGGTGTTTACTATAGGGGCCTTCATAATTACCTATACTACGTTGGGGGGGGGGTCCTTATTAGAATTCTAGTAGCATATACCCCAAAACCCTATGATAATTATTAAGGCCCCTATATTAGGGAGAACCGTAGGTGATTGCCGTTCTGAGTTATGGGCCTTTATACGGTCCTTGTTGTACTTTGACAGTCTCGAAGCATGTACCGAGATGGAGACTTGTGCTTCGAACAACCTTGTGCCCTACACCTTGATGCTCTTAGCTTGCCTTCGTGGGCGAGGCGAGGAGGCATGCTATCCTACAGTATCGTAAGCTCCCAGGAGCTTCAAAGGCCAGAAGCCCAAGACCTTTTGGAGGGTAGGACTCGAGTAAGTCCTGCTAAAACCCCCAAACACACAAGACCTTCAAGGCCCTACTTGGAAGATCATGGGACTTAGTAACTAGGGTTCCTTAAAGGGATCTATAGGGTTCCTTAAAGGGATCTAAGGATCATGGGCCTTAGTAAGTAAGGTTATAATTAGGGTAACTCTACTTATAACTACTTATAACCCTAATTAAGGTACTTATAGCCTTACTTACTAAGTCCCAGGAGCCTTTAAGTAGAGAGCAGAGCTGCCTGCTGAGACTAGGGGTGTTCTCTTAGTGGCGGCATCGACGGCCGGGCTGGACGAGATTTTTCCTGAGGTCTAAAGCTACTCAAAGATCGGGGTTGCGGTGATTAGGGTTTGGTTAGGGTTTGGATGGCTTCGGCGGATACTACAGCATGACACATTGAGCTTTGAAGGCTGCATAGCTCTTTTTTTCTTGGGTCTCGCGCGGCCCTCTGGCTACTACTTCGAGGCGTCTGGTGAATGTTGGAAGTACAAAGCCCCTAAACCCCTAAACCGTCTTGTACGGATGTCCTGATGATTTCGGTGCTGCCCTTCTACTTAGATAGTGAACGGGGGAACTTTACCCTTTTAGGCCTTATATATTAGCTCAATCTTCGAAAGTTTGAACTTTTTGGGTCGCGGTTGTTGAAGAAGAGAGTCTTCAACCGCTGCAACCCTAAACCAGACTTGGAGGGGGGTTGTTCGATGTCATGACTGATTGTAGGGCCTGAATTGCTCTGCCTTGTAGCATCCTAAAGAGAGTCTTTAGACCCTACAGTAAACCCCATAAAGTTGGAAACCGGATTAAGGCCAAATAGTGCTGGGAGTCCCTATACATTACTCTTAAGGATTGAGGCTATGGGGTTTCCAACTTTTTGGCTTCTACCGTAAACCCTAGAATCTAAACGCGTTTATAGAGATCCCTGCTAAGGAATTGAGCATGACCAGGATGCCTGCTATAAGCATCCTAAACGAGGAACCCCCAAATAGCGAGTATCATTGCACCCTGAGATTCCCCTTAATTATATGAATAGTAGTGCGGAAACCCCCCCAAGCCGGTAGACCCCTCACTGACATCGCCCACATATTCAAGCCTAAACAAAACTTGAGGCCTAGAAAACCGCTAGTTCAAAACACATTAGGTACCCTAAATCCCAAACCTTACCCATTGTGGTACAAAGTACCCTAAACCCTACATACACCATATAGCCAGCACCTCCAACACTAAACCCTCAGTACGAAGTAATAAAGGGGCCTTATGAAACAGAATAGGGTTTTGATGTAACATTATACTATAAATATAATCAGGAACCCTAAGAAGAATGTTGGGAATTCTTTGATCCTGAGCTCGTCGCGGTGCGCTCCCCCGTCCTGGGCCAGTCACTGCGCCAAGCCGAAGACCGAGGTGCCCTCGCAAATCGCGAGCCAGCAAGCGAGGAAAGGGGCGCCACTGGGGGGTGGAAGGGCGCAGGGTTCCTGCAAGGGTTTCTACAGGGGTTTAGGGTTTCTAGAAGGGTTCTTTATGGACTCTCTGGGGCTAGGGTTTGGGGTTTTTAGGGTTCAGGGTTTAGGGCGAGGGCTCGTTTAGGGCTTAGGGTTTAGGGTTCATCGCCCGAGGGTGGAGCTTCAGGGCTTCCAATTACATAGCTTGAGAGTTCGCAAGGGTCTGGATAAGGATTCTAGGAAGGATCATATTGTAGGGATGGGCTGCCCTGCCCTGCCCGCCCTGCCCTGCCCTGCCCTCCCCTCTGCCCTGCCCCTGCGCGAACGGACGCAACTGCTAAACCCCCCCCATCAAGACAGAGCTCCTCAGGGCAGAGCCTCCATCAAAGCAGGGAATCCTTGAAACGGCCCTGGCCGAGGCAGAGGGTCTTCTTTAGTGTAGACTTCAGGCCAAAATTCGGTGTTTCTGCAATAGTCCTCGACAATGCACAGAGTCTCCAAAACGGCCCTGGCCAAGGCAAAGCCTCCACAATGCACAGAATCTCCAAAACGGCCCTGACCAAGGCAAAGCCTTCCCTCTACTTTTTG
>BGNK01004702.1:995-49863 GCA_003297005.1 Symbiodinium sp. clade A Y106 | reverse complement strand
GTGTGGTGTGAAAGCGACCGCTTTCGCCGTTCTTTCCCGTAGACTGTTGCCCTGGCTTTGGGCTTATGCACTGGGACCGCGCTGCTCGGACGTTGGCAAAAAGGTCCGTGGAAAAAAAAAGTATCGTCGGCAACTTGCGACGCCTGCCGCGGCTCACTGCAGCACCAAGCGTGCCACCAGAC
Organism: Symbiodinium sp. clade A Y106; assembly: GCA_003297005.1. Taxonomy (NCBI): domain Eukaryota; class Dinophyceae; order Suessiales; family Symbiodiniaceae; genus Symbiodinium; species Symbiodinium sp. clade A. Next base: position 49,681 of record BGNK01004702.1, on the reverse strand, counting down.
CCCGCTCCTGCGCCATGCATGCCACCAGACCCCGCAAGCATCGCAGCAGCCGATCTTGCTTCAGCCGAAGTCGCTCTGCGTCAGGTTCCCACCGCCGGGTCACAGGAACCGGACGCTGTGACGGACGCACTAGCTGCTGGCGACCTGCCGCGTGAGCTGGACTCCGCGCGCCGACATCCCCAAGGCGACGGAGTAGACGCCCCGCCTTGCCAGTTTGGCTCTCGCTGCCGCGACCCCTGCGCGTGGCGCTGGTCGCGCTTGCTATCGCGCTTGCTGACCGGGAGTCGCCCTTGCAAGAGCTCCAAGGCTGGAAGCTGTTCTGCCTCGCTCCGCGCATGCTGCTTTTCCACTCCGTTGGGACTCCCGTTTTCCTTTCTCTGAGCTCGACCGCCGTTGCGACCTGTTTGCAAATGGGGCTTGGACCGACCTGCTGCAGCAAGCAGCCGATGCGGCAACTCACCGGCCCTCCAGGAGCCCACACCTCTTCGCGACACAACCGACGATCTCGATGCACGTGCAGCTCGAGCCACTTCGTTGGCCCAGCCCCTTGCCCCTGGCACGGATGCCACGCTAGCATACGCTAGCCGAGCTCCGCGATCCGCAGCGCCGCCCTCCCACCCAGTACGCGCCTCTGACGCCCGATGTTGTCGGCTTCCACGTCGAGGGGCTGCAGCTGGGCCTTCTGGTGCTACGAATGAGCACCTGTGATCACCTGTGTATCCTTCTCGACGAAGAAGATGACCCCCAACTGCTGCACCGTGCTGCCACCCGCCGTGCGCAAGCAGACATCCCGTGTGCTGACCTGGCCGCGCTGCGGGTGGCCGGGGCGTCCGCGCCTTGTTACCGGTGATGTGCTCCGCCGCTTGGTCGGCCGCACGTGCCCAAGCCTTTGCGAAGCCGTTCCAACGTGCCTGTCTTCCGCACCAATTTGGGCTTAGCACGCGGCAGGGACCGAGGCCTTGACGCGCGTCCTGCATGCTGCCACCGAGATCGTCCCACGTGCCACGATCCTTTCCGTTGATGCAGTTTCCCGGCAAGCGATGCTCGGTCCTTTGCTCCGCCACCCTGAGTTGCACCCACTGTTGCCGTATGCCATGGTATGCCCGACAGTTTTATGGCATTTTATGGGAGCCCCAGCAGTTCTTCGTGGAAATCACGCAAGGCCGGGGAGAGGAGCAGGGCGACTCGCTCATGGCCGCCCTGTATGCCCTTGCAGCAGCCCGCTCTTCGGGACGTCCAGTCTCAACTCCGAGACGGGGAAGCGGTTTACGTTTTTTGGACGACACATATGTTGCCGCGCGGCCCGAGCGGGTGCTGGAGCTTTACGAGGCCCTCCGTGCTGCTTTGTGGCGGCACGCGCGCATCGAGCTCAACAGTGGCAAGATGCGGATTTAGGAATGCAGCGGGTGAGCTCGTGCCCGGGTCCGAAACAACCGTTTGGGTCGGGGACTCTCACGTCGTGCACTCCGCTCGGCACGGACGCGTTTGTGCAGCGGCAGCTCGAGCTCAAGCGCGTCGAGCACGACCACCTCCTCACAGGCATCCCTGCCATAGCAGACCTTTTTTTTTCCCGGGCCAACTGCCTCTTGCGGGTTTTGCCACCGGCCTCCACCTCCCAGTATGCAGCTGAACACGATTTTGTGGACTCCCCGCTGCCCCCGGCAGCCGTGCGCGCCTCCTGCAACGTGGTGGGCTCGGCCTGCGGGCGATGGAGCGAGGAGGCCGCGTGCTTCATCCGCAAGGCTTTCAGTGCACCGGCCTCCCTGCGCCAGGCGTGTGGCTTGGGTCCGTGCTGGAGCGGCATGCTGGCAGTCGCCACTCAGCGCGCCTTCGCAGGTTGGCTCTGCACGAGGTGGCTCACCGCTCCGGAGCCCAGCCGCCTTCCTGCGCGGCTAGCCTGAGCTTTCATCTGCATGGCATGCCCTTTCCCGGAGCCCGCAGTTGCTGCTGTAGCACTGGGACCGCTTGTTACTGTCGGTAAAAAGGTGCGAGAAAAAGAAATCCGAAAGCTCGGGACAACTTCGGGATTCGGGTGCACGAGGAACAAACTCTGCCGGACCACCTGCCGCACCTCCGGACCAGCAGTGTGCATGGTTGCTGCTGTTGCTGCTGCTGCTGCCGCCGTGCGGCAGCACACGGGCCAACCACGCCTTGCGCAACATCCCGCTCGAGGCGCGGCCGTATGTCGAAGCTGTGCGCGGCGTTGGAGGCCGAGGCTGAGGACATCGGAGGACCCTCTTGCATTTGCGACATTATGTGCCGTCGCCACCTTGTCCGCGCTACGCACTGCGCAGGCTGCACATTCGGGCGCCGGGGCAGACACACTTGGCTATCTGCGTGACAGGCAGTCGCGTCTGGCCGCGGCTGGCGTGCAGCCCTTGAGCACAGTGGCCCGTGCCGCCAAGGATTCTGCGACGCAGCCAATTTGCTGCGAAGCAAGTGAAGCTGAGAAGCATGTCGCGACTGCCCCACGTGGGCGGCCCTCGGCCCTCGCGTGCACGACGGCCCGCGCGCTCCGGAAGCCGGGCTCCGGGCTCTCAGGCGGCAGCCGCTGCCGCAACATCGAATTCGGGGGTGCTTATCGACCAAATCCCGAACCTGGCTGAAACGGCCATCAACACGTCCCTGAAGCAACACCATTTGCATTTCACGACGGGCGACTGTCGCGGCAATGCTGTCAATGGACACGCGGCTTGAGTCACTGCAAAGGCGGTGGATGTTGTTTCCCCTTCCCTTTCGAGCTCCCCCCATCCATTGCTGCAACAGGGATACCGGGATACCGTCCATTTTTGGCAGTTCGGGGCGGCGTCGTCGCCTCATCCGTGGTGTGTATCATTTTCGACGAAATCGAACATTCGTACAAGCGGGGAGGCTTGAAACTTGACATTGAGCCGGTTCTAGCGGGCCCACGAACGTAGCCGTGAAAAGCAGCGAAAATACGCGTTTGTTTAAAGCGCTCGTCTTTAGTTTAGACAGGGGTTCGTACTGCCTGGGTGAAACCCTAGGGGTCAAGCCGCAAACTTTATTTTTATGCCCCTTCCTGTGTTTCAACTTCCGGGGTTGGGTCGCAGAGTGTTATTTGAGCCATGGGTTGGGATCATGGGCTGTGGTTTTTTGTGTTTCAAGGCCTTGTTTGGGGTTAGGCACTACAGTTTTATCCGGGGGACGCTGTTTGGGGGATGCTTGTTTGATGAGGGCTCTGAAACCTGAGACTTTGATTTAGCATAGGAGGATGAGACACAGGAGCTGTCAGTGGATTTGTTTGTTTCCTTCTGCTTTAAAATATTCAATCCAGCCCAAGATTTGTCAGTGGATTGGTGGATTCGTCAGTGGATGTGTTTTTTCTGCTTTCCCCAATGTCTTCAGCTGGCTTTCAGGGTTGGGCCCTGGAGTTTAATCCGGTCCGTCAAAAGGTTTATCAAAACTGCCGATCCTATCTGTGCTTGCGAGTCTCTGAACCGCGGGGTCAGGCCTAGAGTTTTATCTGCAAGCCCCAAGAGATTAATCCAAATAAATCCGTGGGCAGCCATGCAAGCGAACAAGTTCCAATCTCCCAGCTCTTGTTTTGCTGGCGCTCGCTCAGAAAGCATCTGCTGCGCACTGGGCGATGTGGAGCGATTAGCGCTTGTTTCTAGAAGGCAAAAACCTGCTTCCACGCAACGCTTCCGCCAATGCTTCCGCAGCCTTCTGCGCCCCGACGCCTTGGCACGTTTCTGAACCACTGCATGTTATCCCTTCCTGACGGACCGTACAGCTTGGCACCGCCACGTCGAGCACGCGCTTTACGGGTGGCGCGAAACATCTCGAAGCGTTGGCTTGGGTGGGGTGGAGCTGGCCACACCGCTTGTGCTGGAAAAATCCCAGCTACAGTTGCATCTTGGCTCACGTAACATCATTGGCAACACGGTAATAACTTGTAGTTGCCATGCCGACAAGTTGTGATGAGCACGTAGAATTGAACAGCGATCCTCGGCACATTTTTTCATATTCATATACTCGTCAACTCTTGCCAACATGGTTTCCGAAGCTCCACGGGCGTTCATGCGCATGAAGACGCTTCACGGCCATTTTTCGTAACTTGGCTGGAGCATAAACCCTTCGGACTTGTTCGAACATGTTCGATCGGGTAAGATACAGTGTTTCCATGCCAGCATTCGAGAAGGTCGAAAGGATGTAGAAACCGCCTCAGCGCAACGTGAGCTAGGTGGATTCAAGCCCCGTCGATCGTTCCCTTCAGCACAGATCGTTCACATATGTTTTGGCACATTCGCGACATGAGTGCCAATGCTGCAACTTGGTGAGTCCGTGACATGGCTTCTTTGGATTTGTCGCATCGTCGAAGTGAGATGGCACTGTGTCGCAGGGAGTCGATATGGCCCACACTGTGCACATGCGTGGAACCTTGGAATGTGCAGGCAGTCTCCTTTTGATGCAGCGGAAGTGGAGCAGTACTTGGACAGCTTGAAGTCACCCAGGTGCCCTTGCATTGCCGGTCATCCTGAGAACGCATACATGGGAGGACCTCTCGCAGCATGTCTTCCTCGAGCTGCGACACAAGACGCGCGTGTATTCGCTTGCTTGCGGTTACATCGCAAGACAGCCGGACGCCGGCCCCTTGGTAACGGCATACGGAGAGGAGCGGTCTCTTTGCGACAGCGTCCGAGTACCCAGGTACAGTCCTTTCGGTATAGTCCAGAGCTGTTGTCTGGCAGCCTGGCGGAGAATGAGATACGTACAGAAGCAACTCCGAGCCCTGGCCAGACGTTGGGACATCCAGCCATTCCTTTTGCCGGCACTGAAGCCTGATTAGGACGACCATTGGCCTCGGCTTCTTCGAATATCAGTGGAGGGGCCATGAGTTGAGCGCCCTACATCAGATGTTCGGTTCACCTGTCGGTGCCGGGAATGCCGTGGACGTTTTCACAAACTTAGTCACGTGGCGCGACAGACAAGAACACGGAGTTTTTTGCGATAATTGTACACTTCAAGTGCAGACCATCGTTTCAGGTCTTGTTTGCAAAGATCGGAGAGGCAGAGGCAGTCTTTGTCAAGCAGTTTCTTCTAGCATATCGTACACCGCTAGGATTATGAATTTGCAGGCGGTCGCCGAAACGGCTTTTATCAAAATTTCGTGCTGGGGAGGCCTTGCCATTGTTCTGCAACGAGCTTGTTCAGGAGAGCGAGCAAGTGCAGGCGATGAATTTGCTCTTACGTAGCTGAATCAGATACGAGCTAAGCATGCCCTGGCTGATGACTAAGAGATAGTGTTTTTTTCCTTCAGCTGCAGGCAGGCTTCATCAACGTCTTCGAATGGCCGCTCGGTTTAAAGTTTGGCCGACTTGTGAGCAGTGCCGACATGCCTTGCTGGTAGGCCCGGCATCCGACGCATAAACGGATGCATAAACCCGGCCTCCACTCCGTGCTTGGCCTCTTCGGGCCAGAGCTCCAGGCATCCGACTCAACAGTACTGGCAAGCGCGGGTTGTGTGCCCAGCGCGGCCGATGGCATCCATCATCTTGGATGCAGGCGCTTCGTACTTTCGAGCCCATGGTTTGCGGAAAGTGCGTGCATGTGGGCCGTGCTTGGCTTTTTGTTGTTGAGTACCAGAGTATGTAGACATTTTGGTAGACCTCGCTCGTTGGGGTGCGCAGATGCTCCGACTCGAAGGAGTGAAAGAGAAGCTGCTGGCTGATCTGGACGAGTTTCTGGCGCCGGAAACTCAAAAGTGGTACAAGGACGTGAGCTGACGCGAGGTTTTTGAGCGCCCATTCTTGTGCGGCGACGATACCGCAACAAAGTTTCATAGTTGCTGTAGAGACGCGGGACCACGTTGGCAGGAGCATGGAATTCAGCACAAGCGAGGCTACTTGTTTCATGGAGTACCTGGCTCGGGCAAAACATCGAGCTTCGACCGCATGTGAGTTTGCTTTTGTCGCGTCCGCTTTGTGCAAGTCTTCGGGGGAAGAGTGTTTCGTTCGAAGAGGGATATTTAATGAGTTATTGTAGTATATTGAGATGCCATACGTCAGTTTTTTTTTCCTAGTTGGCCGACGTTGACCTGGGCTAAGAGAAGCTGTTAAGCGGAGCAGGAGCGTGGCCGTGGCCGTGGCACTTTTTCATCGCAAGCAAACCGGGAACTTCGGTCGCTGAAGAAAGCACGACACTAGCAACATGTAAAACCTGTATACGCGAAGAACTTGGTCCTTAGGTTTGCTAGTGAAGTCATGCAATCATAACAGAGGTGACATTCGGTGTCCCGATGAATGGCCTTTCTTGTGGCGAGGCTGGTGCAGGCTATTGCAGGTCATTTTCAGCACAATTTGTGCCCGACGCTCAGCATCTTGTACTCACGGTTTGCAGCCATACAGGTTCAGAAGTTGCCCCTGATGAACCTGAGGTTATGTGCACTTAACGCACCCCAACCTCACGGACGAGTCCCTGAGGGCAGCAATGAACCAAGCGCCACGTCACTCGCCACCGTGCTGCAAAGATTCTTGCACAAAGGTCGGCTCCGCAGGCCGCATGCCCACCGAGGCTTTTAGTTTTTGAGGACATCGACGCGATTTTCGGTCGGGATCGTGAGAAACTTCTCGCTGACTCGGTGCTGACCTTCTCAGGCACTTTGAGCTTCCATGGCTTGGCGAATATCGTTTCAGCCTGCATCGCTAGTATCGGACCCAAATCGTATGTTCCCTTGCTCAGTACTGTATGCAATCAGCAGCATTGCAGGCCTTTTGAATGCCCTCGATGGCGTCGGCAAAGCTGACGGCACCTCTGGCAAGCATAAGTATCAACACGACATTCAGATAGACTGTGCAGGCGCCCAGCGCAATGTTGGCAGGAGAGCTGCCATGTATTTTCATCGAGGCCAGATTTTCGTCATGACGACCAATCACCGCGATCGACTCAACCCCGCGCTGATCCGAGAACAAAGATCCGCTCATTTCGGGCCTCGTCATGAAATCAGAGCTCTCATCAGCTCGAGGCCCTGATCCGAAACGGCCGAGCAGACCTGCATCTTGAGTTTTCCCATGCTTCGGACGGCCAGATCGCTGGTATGTGCCTGTGCTATCCTGTGCTCGCACAGTCACGGGGAGTCAAAATCGACGCGAAAACCATGCTGTTGGCGCTCGCCGAGGTTTGCACGATTTTATCCTGGCACCGAGCACAGATGCCAAGACTTTGTCGGCAACCTTCGTCATCGTCTGGCGGGTCGTCTCTTGGCATGTGATATATGTCCAGTGATTTTGCCCCAACCGAGAACCTAAGTCATACATGCGTTGACGGCTTTAACGTCGTGCGGTTTGCCGATTGAGCTGCACTCGGCACGCATTGAAAGACTGAGGGCCCGTGACGACAGCCGCGCTTCAGCATTTCTTTATTCTGCACCGAAGGCGCTTCTGCGTGGTTGCTTTGCTGCTTGAGTGTGTGCACGAATGGTTGTCCTGGTGAGGCGTCTAGAATGTGCTTGTGTTGGCTGAGCTACTCATGCATATGGTGAGGAGCTCGTCGCTGCAAGCCTTGGACAGCGTGCAGGCCGTGTAACATGACAGTTCAGAGTCGCAGGTTTCACCTGTGCTCAGCCAGGACGTTGTGGAGGAGTTGGAGCAGCGCGATGACGAACAGCGGATGATGCTCGAAGAGACAGGCAAGCAAAGCCTGAAGGAAGCGCCGGACAAGAGGTCTGGACACTAGACGGCCTGCTTGGTGGAGTCAATGTGTTGTGGCAGTGATGGCGAGTATGCCGAGATTTGACAGGCGATTTCATTTCACAGGGGGTGAGAATCGAAGCACGGTAATTACATTCCTCATGTCAGAGGGTTTGAGAATCGATTCTCTAGTTTTGTCGGAACGAGCAGGTCGGTTTGCTGCATTGTTTGTTGCTGCCGCCACCAAAAACATTCGCATCAAGTGGACGTGATGGATGGCTGATATAGCTGAGTTTAAAGGCGTGCAAATAGTTCGAGCGAGATGGGAGAAACGGTCGGGGCATATGACTGCAAATCAGGGGCACCTGCGGTTGCCTGGTTGAAGGCAAGAGGTGGGTATGCGAAGCAAAGGGTCTTGCAGAGCATGGTCGTTCCTTACACCAGCCTGTAGTGTCGCATCGCCATGGCCCAACCATGCACAACAGCCAGGCCCGGCAGAGCTAACCCTGCAAGTGAAGCCTGCGCACCTTTTGCATTGACGGCGCCTGAGGAGCGGGGTAGCTCGGGCCCGGGTAGCTCGTGGCCCTATCGATGCGCTGTCCGCCGGTTGGGCTCTCGGCTGGGACTAGAGGCGTTATGCTGTCGGTCTGCTGCCAGTGTTCTGTATGGAGAAATCGCAGAAATGGCCTGTTACGTGCATGCACGGTGCACGCGAGATCAGGCCAGAGGTGTTGGCAGCCGTGGTTTCGCTGCTAACACTGGTCTTTTTGCTGTTGGTCGGCGACAGCCAGGTGGACGTGTTGCTTTGGAAAGTGAAGGTCCGGAAATGGAACTGGCCAGAGCTAGAGCATGTACGTGCGTGGGTAGGTAGCCAGGCAGGTAGAGCACACACGTGCAACAAGATGTTGCTGTGCACGTAAAATGAGTTAATCTTTCAATGCGACCGGCCTTGTTCTGTGGCACGGTCCTTTCAGGACCGACACCGCTGGGCTAGCTTGTAGTCTTCTGTAGCAGGAGACAGTGCTGCGATGCGATGCTGCAGGCCTTTGCGCAGGTCGGAGTTCCGAGAACATGTTTCTGCATGGCAGTACAGCAGCAGGATTTCACGGTCGTTTCGATGAAGTGGGAAGCATGATTGGTCAGGTGGTGGTGTTGTGCTTGTCGCCAGCGCGGCGGTGATTGGTCAGCCTCAAAAGTGGGGCAGCAGTACCCTGGTATGCTTGGTAAGCTATGCTTTTTGGAAGTCGTCTTGTGTATTATTTATGAATGGCTTGGCATGGCTTGGCCTTCCTTCATAGCCGTATCTAAAAAGCGAGCCGTCTCCAGTCGCTTAGGCTTTTTCCTGCGCAGTCTATTTCGAGCTCTGCTCGTTGCAAGCTTCGTGTTCCTGCTGCCTGGCTACTGGCAATCTTGACATTGGGTTGGGTAATGACTTTTTGTACTGTAGGCCCGCTATTTCGATAGGAAGGCCTTGCATTTTCCGCTGTCAGGTACTTTGGCTTGACAAGTTTCTCACCCATTGTTGCGGTCCAAGCCTTGACGACTTTGGCAGCACTGACATTTTCAGCCTCGACTTGCACCTTCTTCGCGTGGACCCTGGAGACACATGGAGCCGAGGCCTCAGTAAACAAGCTGTCCGCCCCGCTGGTTGTTCTCTTTCTCAATGACTAACCACCCGTCTAGCTGTGCAAGTTGCGAGACATCCATGAGCCGAAAGGCCTTCAATTATTACAGATGTGTCAATGATGACGCGACAAGGAGTCTTCACGAAATCCGTGGCGGCCCCGACTTTCACTGAAGCACGTGGCCTTGGGTTACCTTTGCAGCATTGGGAGCTGGCTACTGGCACCTTGGCATGGCAAACGGAATTAGAGGGTGCGGGCCAAGTAATAAGGAATCGGAAGAAAATGGCGTAAAAGCTGTACGAGCTTGAGTCGTAAGATTCCCTGGTCATAATGACAAAACCGTCTCTAAAGTCGTGTCTACCCTGAGACGGTTCCGTCACCATGATCGGCGACGGACTAGGCCCTTGCGGTACTTAAGGTGCGATGGTACGCGGTACCAGCATACGTTGTAACTTCGACTGATCACTGAACATTGTACTGCACAACGCGCAAGGGGTGAATCAATTGCTAACATAGCGGTCACATAGGGCGTATAATGGGTTATGACTTTTGATTCTGAGTCGTACGGCATGGCTACATCATGGGCAGAATCGCCTTTGGTATGACTTCGACTTGCCTGTAACTTCCTTTTGGACAGTTCTCCCAGGGTTGATTGAGGCGCAGATATTTTTTCGTCATGCGCTTCGGACGTGTAATTGTTGCTTCACGGCTTCAGACGAGCTGGCAACAAATACAGTTACAGCGATTTGGCCATTCCTCCAACTGAACATCTGCCGCTGAGGTTCAACCTCGCATTGGGAAAAAGATTGGGCTTCCCAAAGCTGTGAATCGAGCTTAGTGATGACTGCGGCATTCCATCTTCTGAGAGCCAGAGCGATCTACAGTTCTATAGCATCTTCTAGATCATTTATTCATGCAAGCAGAAGTAGTTACCAAGACAGGATGTTTCTGTTTGCCATTCTTCGCGCTTTTGGTGATACCTGGGAGGCATATTCCGTCTTGCTGCTGCACCAGGAAGTGGATGGCCACCTTGCAGGTCTTTCACGAAGTCTGAGTCGCGAGGAGCATTTGGTTTTGTTCAGTGTCTCAGCATGCACTTAATTAAAGAGTTGCACGTCCAAATCATGAATGCCCGCCATCAGCTATGCCTTGAAGAGACATCTGCTGATTCGGACGTGTTTAGCAAGATGAGGTCTCGGAGGGTTCTTCCTCAGCACCGTCGTCGGATTTCTCCTGCTGCTTCTACCTTGTGGGCGACATTGCTTGGGAGGTGCATGCGCTTGACTGGCAGCAGTACTGGTTCGACTCTGCGTGTTTCAGGCTCTGAGAAGGTGAAACCGGAGGAGACTCCGGTGACCCGCCGATGTAATTCCAAGGCGTGTTCCGCAAGATGTAGTTTCCACTGCAACTGTGCCATGTGCGCTCTGCACTTTGCAGATGCTCGTGAGTGGAAGCCGAGAAAAGCATGCAACCCACCATGAAATGAGCGGCGAGCGACTTGACGAGTTTGTTCGTGGAAATCTGCCCATGCTTCAACAAACATGTGTTCTGACAAGGGCCTACTCTCGCACACATGAGCACGCTCTGCTGAGTTAAGCCCTCACAACGGAAACGCAGCCTCTCAGGAGAAGGACGTTTGCTTTCCCTTCGTTACAAGAAGTCCCCGGAATCAGCAACTGCAAGCAATTCAGTTGCAGAGTAGATGGGGGACAGAGCTGTTTGCGGACTTGCTTCACATGCTTTAACATCACATCCGCCCGTGCCCCTTCATGACCGGTTGCCGTCCAGCTTCGCATCTGAGCATCTGTTTTGCAGAGTTCTGTCCAGGCGGATGACGGCATCGGCGTTGGAGAGCAAGCGCAGGCACCTCCAGCTATGGCCATGTGGGCTATGCCTACGCCAGCAGGGAGTTGCCGGGAAGATGCGGCGCTAGCGCCGGAGACACCTGCCGCTTGGACGCCGGTCATCCCCAAAGGCTGAATCAGATAGATTGAGAAGGATCTCATTCTGGGTTCCCAGGTGGAGCACCGCAAGCCTGATGCACAGCTTGAAGTCGAAGCAAGCTGCCCAGCCGTCGACATCGATGCGCTACCGGCTGCAGACGATGTGGAGGCCGTCCCACCAGAGAGCTGCTGCGAGTGGGCGTTGTAACTCAAGGAGGAGGTCATAATGTCGCGGGGGCTGCTCAGGAGCTTCTCATTGAAGAGGCTTGCCAGTAGAGCCCCGTGCTTTAGTGTCCGCGCAGTGTTCGACACACCCCTCATGAACCAAAGGCTGGTCTCCGTTTCCGGCATGACAGCAGACACCTCCAGATGGCCTCATGTAGTAGGACAAGTATGCTTCTGCAGGAGGTGCAGGCGGCGCACAAGGAAGTTGTGCCCACTACGACACCCGCCACAGGCATTCCCCAGGGTGACATGTTACTGTAAGCAAGGGTCGGTGTGCCGAAGTGGTGTTATGGATAGCAGTTGCTCCGTCGCCTCCGCAATTCCATAACTGTCCCATGAAAGGCGCTGAGACGGCTGGTGGAGCATTTCCCTTTCCCCGTGGACCATCCAGGCAGCCAGACGACGAAGATTCTGCATTTCTGCCTTGGAAGAAGTCTTGTGAAGACTGCGTGGCACTAACAGACTTCGCGAACGTCACCTGAAGAAGCCCAATTCTTCTTCGTGGCCCTCACAGCCAATGTGAGCTGTCGGAATTTCCTTCATGCTTGAGTAGGATTGAGTAGGTAAAATGGAAAGTTTCTTTGTAGGGTGTCAGTTTCCCTTCCGTACGTACATCGCCATATTGCACCATGCCGCCGATTCCCGGCCTTAGCCATCTCTTGCAAAGAGCCGGCCGTATAGTGTCCAAAGAACGCAAGCCGCACCAGCCACGAATCCATTAGCACAGCTGTTTAAGTCTTATTAATTACTTGTTCAACGGGGAGCTGCTTGAAACAAAAACAGCTTCAAGCGACGAGGCCGCGCCGCCGCTGCGGTGAGGCTTGGACTGCCGAAGAGGCACCAAAGCAGAGGAAAGCCAAGGCTCGGAGTCGATGCTGAAATGGGCGCAGAGACAGACATCCTAAGCTATGAAAGACCAAAGACGGTGGCATTTTGTGACGTAAGCCCGGTGCACCACAGCAGTAAAACCAGGTTTATGGTCATAGCAAAGTAGCTGGGCTTGAGTTTAAGTTGGTCGTGGCAGTTCCTTCACATCGCACATCGCAGAAGTCTCAGCATTCTGAAGCTTGGCCGATCCATCGAATTCCGGGCTTGGGTGGAGGCGTAGGCATATGCGTACGAGGTCTTTACGGTTGCACCTACGAGCGCAACGATAAAGACGAGATACTTGCAGGAACGAATGAGGTGGTGTGAAGCCGAGCTGTTCAAGCTGGGAGTTCTATCCCAGCGCCAACAGTGGGGTTCGTTAGTCTGGTGAGACGGGACATGGGCACGAATCAAAGGGAAAGGGATACAGAAGCACAGGACGGCCCTTGACATGCTAGATGCTGTCATGGCTCATGGCATGATCTAGCCAACCAGAGCTAGAGACCTGCTAGACTGTCTGATCTAGTCTAGTCAGCTGCTCGATGTGGCGTTTGCAGATAGCCCAGAGGTGCCTCACCACATGCAGGCTCGCAGCCTCACAGCTGTACTCGAAGTCGATGAAGACGAGGGCGCAGAGGAAGAGGAGCAGATTGAGCAAGAAGAAATGCTGGAAGTGGAAGGACAGGGTGGGACATCGGAAGCTATCAGATGCAGTGTTTCCCGTGCCGGCCTCGTCTGAAAAGCTGGGACTGATCTAAAATCTAAAACAGAGGAATCATGTAACAGCAAGGCCACTCACGAGCAAAGGTTCTGAATCCGGATGGTGCCGGTCCGGCTAAATGGCTCGTGTTGTTTGCACGCACGCCCCTGAAGTCTAACGTCCAATGGTTCGTTTTACATCTCCTTTTCTGTATTCGAGAGCTCAAGTTTGTGTAAAAACTCCTGTTCGTGTGGGTGTTGGATTGAAATCAACAAGGTATGCTTGGAGTGGTTGATTAGCGCCGGTCGGCATGCTTAGAGCTGGGCGCTAAAAAGTTGTTGTTAATTTTGGCAGGACAAGACCAGAGTGGAGCGCAGGAAGTCAACGACGCGGAGCGAACCCAATTAAGTTTGACTGCGAATGCCACGTCTGAAGCTGGGATGGCATTTTACGAGTCCGTTCGGGGAGTGGGTCAAATTGTGCTGCCATGAGATGATCACGTCCTGCGCAGACAAAAGGCAGATGGTCCGCAGCAGCCCGAGTGCAAGCTGGAAGAGGCGGGTTGCGCAGATGCGGCGTGGCCCCCAGATTTGACCGTTTTTCCGAAGTCATGCCCCGCCTGCGGCCGAGGCGCTCCCTTCCCAGGGGCTGATGCCGCCTTCCCAGGCGATTGTAGCGCGCACGGTTCACACAGCTCCATCGTGGTATTATATGTAAGACCTTTAGATATCGAATCATGTCGTCTAATCAGGAAGTCTCCACTTTAGAGGATGTTGCGACCTCCGACGGTGTTGGAGATGTAGGCACGCCACCTCGCAAGCGACGTTGCGACAGACGGTTCTCAGCCAAGAGCGGCTCAAGCAGACAATCCGAAATTGTCGGCATGACAGGTGAGGAGCGTTCTGCCATGTTCTGCCTAACCAGAAGCTCAAAGTAACGGTGCCAGGCTGTATGTAGTGACAGAGCGACATGCAAGCCTTCGTCAACCCAAACATGTAGCAGTACTGCGACACATGGCGCAGAAGATCTGCGTATGCTGCCATGGTGGTCCAAACTGCTTTTCATCTTCGTTTCCATGGCAGTGTCAGCATACGGCGAGCTTAGCTTCACCAACTACACAATCAGTGGCTGCATGTGCAAGGAGGTCTGGTCGTACGGTGGCACGCTCTGCCTGAGTCACTGTTGCAATCCAGATGGTGATCTTGGAGGCGAGTGGTGCTTCGTCATCAATGCGACGGAATGTCAGGGAAGCACATGGGATTACTGTGAGCACATGACGACGTCTTCTTCATCCTCGTCGTTCACGATATCAACTTCGCCCACATCTACTCAGACACGTTCAACAGTGACATCAACCATCACGTCTTCAACGCCATCGACAAGCCTCACTCGAACAACCGTCACACGAACGCGAACAACAACCACAACTATTTCCAGCACCTCGTCTTCGACACCATCGACAACCCTCACAGGCACCCCAACAACCAGCACCACTATTTCTAGTTCGAGTAGCATATCGCGAAGCACGTCCACATTCACGAACACTGCATCCTCAACGTCATCTTCCACAAGTGCAACAACCAGCTCCACTACGAGCTCAGGGGTGGTTGCCACACAAGACATCGGGCAAGACGGATCTGAAAGCACAGATGCAGTGCTCGTTGTATCCGTAGCTGGCGCTTCAGTTTGTTGCTGTGTGTGCTGTCGGTGTTGCTTGCGGTACACCAGAAAGCAGAATGTGAGGGTTGGCAATGCATCGGCTGAGATCGGATTCTCGCAGCTTGTGCCGGACGGGGATGGTTGCGGTGAGGTAGCATCCGCACCCGACCAGAACGAAGATTTGCGCAACTTGCTTCGAAGCCTCGAGCAGGCTTGCACAGAGGCCGACAGGAAAGAGGCAGCTCTACGGGCTTGTCGCAGCAGTATCTCGAAACAAGCGGAGTCTGAACCGGCAGCTAAATCGCAGCTGCAGAGCTGGTCCGAGTGGCTCGAAGCTTTGATCGAGCGCGAGTTAGCTTCCGGTGAAGGCCCAGACTATGGCACTGCTGCCTTCCGAAGGCTGAGGCCGAAGATAGTTGCTGAGTGGCGAAGTCGGCAGGGCTCTCGACCGACGAACTGACATTGGGCTCAGCTCGATGTTTTGTCCCCTGAGGGGCCGCCAAGCGAGACCCAAGAAGGACATTAGCGTTTCACTAGTCACTAGACAGGTTGCGATTTTATCGAAAGGGAAAATGCAGACACTCCGTTGCATGCAAAATCCAATGCTAGATCATCCTCAGCCCTCCAGCAGAGCATGCAGACCAGCCTGCAGGAACGCCGAGGTAGCGGCGAGGAGAAGCCATCGAGTGCTCAGAGGCCTTGTGCATCCGTTGTACTTGCAGCACTTCTTTATGCTCGGACGAGGCTGGTGCCGATTCAATCGCTCAGAGGAAGGACGTTGGAAATCCTTGGGGCTGCAGGCCTTCGCTTTTTCCGGACAGCGCAAGAAGTAGACACATCGAGCTGTAGGTATGGGCAACGTGGGTCTCGCTGAGCCTCTTGGCAGACAGAGCCCCGGCGAGAAATTGCCCTCTTGCTGCCATTGCCAGGCTGCGCCGAGCAATGGTCGTCTCCCTGGCAGGCCACTTTGCCGCGGGACTTCTGCTTCTGCTTGCAGGACGCTTCTCCATCGGAAAAGCTTTCGCAGTTGAGTCCCTTGTGCACTAGCAAGGACACATGGTCATTGTGGCTCTCTCGCTGCTGCCGCTTCATTGCATTTTGCTTGCTTCGAGATTCAGCAATCTCGCGCGTGCGTCGCACGACAAGGTTCGTCAAGCTGTGCTTCGTGACTGCTCGGCTGAGTGCCTCCCCAACTGCTTCAGTGCCTTGGCTTTAAACAGAATCTTCGTTGCTGGTCATGCTTTGATGGTCACATGATTCCCTAGTCGTTTCCATATCTGAGTCTCTCTCTCTCTCTCTCTCTCGCTCTCTCTCTGTCTCCTTGCCCTTCGTCTCCACTTTGACTGTACATTTCCTCTGCATGGTGGTGATCATATGTGCACGAGAAAGTGTGGTACTTGCAGGAAGCATCTCTAACTACACTGTTGAGCCAGATGAGTTGGGCTCACCATGTGGGGTGTCTGCCGGAGGCCACAAAGATAGCGTCGTGTCCTTCACCGGAGATATCAGTCACACCGGCTGCATCACCGGGATCTTCGTCTCCGCTTGCTAACGTTCCGGAATCGTATGCCTCTTGGAAGGCAGCTAAGTCGCCGGTATACAGGA
The DNA here is from genome assembly GCA_003297005.1 of Symbiodinium sp. clade A Y106. NCBI lineage: Eukaryota > Dinophyceae > Suessiales > Symbiodiniaceae > Symbiodinium > Symbiodinium sp. clade A. The sequence goes on along the minus strand of BGNK01004702.1, from coordinate 33,408 downwards.
AGCCACCAGAGCATGCAAGCATGGCAGGCAGCCTCTTGGGGCTTCTTTCCACCGGACCGGGGCCTTTTGCGCGTCTCTTGGCTCCGAAGCTTAGGAGTCGGCCTTGTGCCTGCATGCCACATGTCAGCTACATCGAATGCCAAAGAAAGCCAACGGAAGGCCACTGACATGTTGTTTGTCCCGAGGAACATGGAAATCAGCCTGGTCGCCTGGGCGTTGGTGTCATGCCGGCAGTGGCTGAGGACTGGTGCAGGGAAGTTTCTCGCAGAGTTCCACACGTTCCAATTGCGGGCACATCGCATCAGAAATGTCTTGCCTGTTCTACCCAGCATCCCGAGCTGGGGGGCGGTTCAAGTCTCGGGGTGGAAGCCAAAACTATCGACTGGCAGACCCAACTCCAGGAGGACGTGGCAGATCCGATGATGGCACTGAGCACTCCGTCCATGAGTTCCTGGCACGAGGAGTCAGGCAGGTTAGTTGAGCTGGGTAGTTTTCAGCAAACCGACGGCATGATAGCATTGTCACGTCACAGATGGAGCAGGTCAGCAGTCAGAGGCAGCTGATGCGATTCCAGCAAGTGCGTCGACCGCGGGTTTTGCAGGATCGGTGGACTGCTCGCCCAAACCGGCTGCTGAAGGTCTTCCGGCAGCATTAGGACATGGGGCACAAGGCAGAAGGGTGCAAGGCTTGAGTCGTAGCATTGCGTTGGATGGTCTCCGCCAGGGATATGGCGCCAGAGGCAGAATCGCGCTCGTTGCATCCAATTCCGCATGATTCCAATCAGGCATGGCGCGTGGGTCGGCAGGACGGGCAGCTCTTGCTTTGTGGCCTCTTCATGATGTCTCTCGTTTTATGGCATGTTCTATGTACGGATTGTGAAGTAGAGTTTGGTGAGCGCCTTCCTCTCCACTTTTTTCTGTTGGCTCATCGCTCTCGTTGTGGCAAGCTCGTCTGTTCATTACTGCACAAGTCCTCATCCAGGGCGTACCTTCTCACTTCTGACTGCTTTCACGGAAACTCAGAGAAAGTGACTAAGTGGTAAACTCTGAGAACTTGCTCCGAAGACTGCGAAGATCGCTGGGCTCGCGAGGGCAAGCTTGTTCTGGCCCGCTTTGTTTGAGAGGACTGGATCACAGCTCCAAGTTGCCCATGACTGGTAGAGTCTAGGCGGCAATACTGTTGGGTGCTGGTTCTGAGGCCAAGATGTGAGATGTGCGAGGCTGATGTAGGTCTGGGTCGCGCTCTGCATTCTGTGGCAGTTCAGGGCCGGCCGATTCTGCATTTTTCCGCCCAGCTGGCCGCAGAGGGGGTCGCCCAGGCTTGGGTGGCCGGTGGTTCGAACATGTTTTGACTCGGCCTTGTCCGTTTGCCCTTCCAGGCACGGACATTGAGTCCTTCCAATCTATACCTCTGCCAGCCGCCTTCCCAGCGGCAGAGCCGCTCAGCTTAACAGGGCTTGCTTCAAATCACTCGGCCCTATCCGCTGCAGACTCAGAAGGACAGAACAAAGGCTCCCGGCAAAGCTGTGGCATGGAGGTAAAGGCTCCAGCGATGAACCAGCATCTCAAATCCGCCGCGAGACGCAAATTCTGAAACTCTCCCGACGCTTGCACGGACAGTGATGATGCGGCCTGGAGTCTGCTGATGATTGCCGGTACCGCCCAGAGCAGAAGACCTATATAAGGACACTCCTCGTCGTCTTCGGTGTCGTAGCACTAGTAGCTAGTAGCGAGTAGTAGTAGTAGTAGTAGTCGTGGTGGTGGTGGTGGTGGTAGTAGTAGTAATGTAGTAGTAGCAGTAGTTGTTGTTGTTGCTGTTGTTGCCGAGTAATCGCAATCTTCGTTAGTGGTCGTAGTAGTCGCAGCAGTCATAGTAGTAGTAATCAGCAGTATGCGCCGTGGTCTGGTAGCAGTGGTAGCAGTCGTCGTCGCAAGAGCACTAGGATTAGTAGAAGTAGGAGGAGTAGTATTAAGTAGTATTGCAGTAGGAACTAGTAGTCGTAGGCGTAGTCGGAGTCGTCGTCGTAGTCGTCGTTGTCGTGAAAGTAGTCGTAGTAGTAGTAGTAGCAGCAGGAGTAGTAGTAGCAGCAGCAGCAGTAGAAGTCGTAGTGGTGGCAGTAGTAGCGGTAGCACCCTTGCTGGTGCTGGTGCTAGCTGTAGTAGTTGTTGTTTTAGTAGCCGTGGTGATAGTAGGTGGTAGGAGCAGCAGCAGCAGTACAGTAGTAACTAGTAGTAGTAGTAGTCGTCGTCGTCGTCATCGTCGTAGTAGGTAGTAGTAGGTAGTAGTAGGTAGTAGTAGGTAGTAGTAGGTAATAGTAGGTAGTAGTAGTAGTAGTAGTAGCAGTAGCAGTAGCAGTAGCAGTAGCAGTAGCAGTAGTAGTAGTAGCCGCAGCAGCAGCAGTAGTAGTCGTAGTGGTAGTGGTAGTGGTAGTAGTGGTAGTAGTCGTAGGCGCCCCCCCCTACCAACCACCCCCCCCACATACTCCTCTAACACACATCAGTTTTACTCGGTATTTACAGTACTTTCGTCATGTCGGAACATCTTATGAGGCTTAAACGCACGCCTGGGTTTTTGAAAAATCCAGGTGTCGATTCTGGACTGGCTTTGGGGGGGTGGGGGGGGGATGATGGCGACAGTGTTGCGCAAACACACCAAACAGTATCACCACAAGAGCCGTTTTGCTCGATATTTAGAGTACTTTCGTGATGTCGGACCATCTCTTATAGTCACCAATTGTACTCTGGACTTTGCGAGCTCGACATTGGGCTTTGCGAGGGCTTTCAAATTGGTTGAGGGGAAGCTTGTTTTTAAACATTTTTGCACGGTATTTAAAGTACTTAGGTCATGTCGTAGTCCATTGCTGCCCACCGTTCTTTAGCAGCATTGTTGCTTCCGGGGGGGGGGCATGATGACGTACAGGCAGCTTCTCGAACACCACGCACCACTTCAAAGACAAACCCTCCTACGCTGAGGTCTGGGCTTCAAGGGTGTTGGCGAGCCTCTCCCATGTACAGNGTCGCCAGAGCCCTCTCCGCCTGTGTCGCGTCGGGTGCTGTGTCCCTGGCGCGCATCGCAGGTGCCAGAGAGAAGCCGTCCTTGTGCTTTGGGGCATGGGGGGTGGCTAGTCGTAGTAGTAGTAGTAGTAGTGGTAGTAGCAGTAGCAGTAGCAGGAGCAGAACCAGAAGTCGTGGTGGTGGTTTAACAGCCCTGCACTGCCTCGCAGAAATCAGATCAACAGCTGCAGCGGTCACAGCTGACCATGCGTCATACGTTATACCTTGTACTTCAATTTCTGCAGCTGCGAACAAAGCATGCCCGAGAACAATCACTGCAATAGCACCGTGCTTTTTGCTGCCTTGTTGCCGCAGTTGCTAGCATAGAGCCATTGGACCTGGAACCTGTCTGCACGCAAGGTGCGCAGAGAAGGTGCCCCAGGCGAATAGTAACCAGACGCATGTGCAGGACTGCCTGCCGAATCCTGCAGACGTGATTTGTTTGGTTCCTGCCATTGCCAGCCGGTTCTGAAGGAGCCTGAGGCAAACGCAGCAGAAGGCCTGGGCTTGAAGTTGGACTGAGTCTTTCCGGTTCGGGAGGCTTGGGAACTAGCAGCTGCGTTGCGGAACTGACAGCTTGGGATCTGCGCCGGAGGCCCAGGCCCACTCACGCCAAGCTTGCCGCAAGCCGCAGGCTGGTTCGTGGGATTTACGTTGAGCCAGCACCTTGGGTGCTGTTCAACATGTTTGCCTGGGATTGACAGCGAACCAGGCAGCCAGAAATCTGTATCGAGTTCAGCGCGCATCTCGATGGAGCTCCTTTCCTGAATAAATCTTGACACAGCTGCCGTCCATCATATCATTGCAAACATGTCGTCTGTACTGGCTGCCGTGCTTATGCTGCAGATAACGATTCCGACTGCCAGGGCACAGGCCAATGCCGTGACAGTACCCGCCACAGAAGCGAAGAGTCCACGGCCAGGGAGAGCGGACAGCTGTTCAGGCATTTCCCTTCTCCGAGGGCATCCAGTCACTTGTCCATTCCGGCTTTGCCTGATCCCGGAAGCACGGTTGCAATCAATGTAGACCAGAGTCGAAGAGTTCTGGACTTTGGCAGGGCTTGAAGTTGACAGGTGTAAGGATGATCCGTGTGGTTAGGCCTCGTCGACGGCATCTAGGGACTCGGCATAGTTTCCTTGACTCCAAGGCATTTCGGAAGATAGCTCGTCGACAGCAGGCTCCCTGCATGAGAATTGCCAGTGTGGGACGCTGCGAATTCGTCGAACGCCTGCCTGAGATTGGAGTCGCAATTCTGTGGTATGGATCTGGGAGGCTCGTGCGCAGATGGGAAACAAAGTGCTCGAGCTCGAGCGATCGCACCTTGGAGTTCAATTCAGCATCAGAAGATATTGATGATCATGGCGGAGTCGCCCATGTCGATGTCTTCGGACTTGCAGAATTGCATGGTGACGAAGATTTTTCGATATTTTTCGTGATGAGGATGTTGCACGATGTTGCACGCCACATGAGAGCGACCATGCGAGCAGGGTAGGTAAAGCAACAGTGCTGAAGCAAACACAGAGTCCCCGCATGTGATGCCCGACCGAGGCACAGTCCGCCTGTCGCTGGCAGCTCGGCATGACCTCGTGACCGTAGCCGCAGCAACTTTAGCAGACTTTAGCAGCCTGCAAGGAGCGCAATGCAAAGGCATTTTATGTGGTGGGATCGCAGCACACATGACAACCGTGTGACCATGCGGGAGAATTATCACATCCAAGCAAACTGAGGCTTTGCCGGGGTTGCTGGGATACACTCATTGGCGTGTCCACTATCGCCGTGTCCCGGAGTACAAGCTTCAAGTTGGTGCTGGCCGAAGTGAGGACCCACACCTGGAAGGCGATAGCTGGTTGTATCATGTATCATGATACAACCGCATCTGAGGCACTTGTATCCATTACCCTGTGCCAAGCCATGGTCATATTATTCGTCTTCATTTTCGATGCTTGGACAAGCGAGACATACGGACATCATGAGAGCATGACCGCATGAATGCATGAGGCAAGATTCTCGAAGCGACGTTTCAGAGTCTCTTGTCGTTTTCTTCGTAGCAAGCCTAGGATTTGGTCTTCATCGAGTGACTTCGACCGCAAACCCGGCTACGTGTAAGGTGCATAACGGTGCATACGTAGTGAACTGTAGAAGTATCGCCTGCGAGGCAGCGGTTGCTTGCGATGTCCCGACCTTCCAAGAAGGAACTGAATGCATGCAGGAATGGTCGTTTTATCAGTTTCAGCCCAAGGAAGTATACCACTTCAAGCTTGTCTCGGCATTTCATGCTGGCTGCTGACCCTTGCCTACAATTGGCTAACTTCATGCCTGTGGCAACTCTGAGTTTTGCGGCAGAGCTTGCACCATTCTTTAGTGCTTTGCATTGCATGCTTGTGCAGAGACCCCGAGGGCACGGCCTCGGCAGCCAAGGAGAATGCTACCTGCCTGAGTAGCAGGCGGCTGACAGCTCTCACGGGCGACATGCTCCCTTCCGAGTGTGCCCGTGAGGTGGTCAGGCCGGCCCTTCATATTCCAACCACACCCTCCTTGCTCTCATTGTAACTTCCGCACGTCTTACTTTGCACCTCCATGCTATACGCTCTATGTCACTACATGTCACTATGTCTCGGCTCCTCCCCATGCGCACGTGGAAGATAGAGGGTGATGACCGCGCCTGGCTTTGTCTAACATAGGGCAGGATGCGACTCACAGGTCCACGTCGCTGGCAGCTTTCAGCATGGGCCCTCCGAACTCAGTGGGGCTTCGCGCTTGCTATCCGCAGGTCGGGCTTGACTTCCGCAGCGCAGTGAAGTGCGTTGCAAGTAGTTGAAGCGTGGCTGGTCGGAGCCTGCACAGGATGGACTGGAGGAGCTGTCCTATGCAGCAACTTTGCAGCTCATGTTATTCCCTTTGCATCTCTTCGTTAAGGCTCCCCCTTTCAAATCTAAGATAAGACTCGCCAACGGTGAATTGTCTACGGAGGCGCCTTTAAATATTATTAAAGCTACTCGTGTCCCAAAGTGCCGGAACCAGATACACGTGAAGAGTCACCCAGGACGTGTTCTATGGCACGGATGATGCCATCTGCGAGTGGATGGACAATCCTAGCTTCGATTTCTTCGTGATTGAGAAGCAGCAGCCCTGCATCTGGGAAAGCATCTCTCACTTGAGAGACTGAGCCCTGCCGACCCGTGACTGTCGTAATTAGTGAGATGCAGTGCGGAAGGAGGACGGGGAGGGCACAGTCCAAGTAGAACCTCCTTCTCCGCGAGGCAGCATTTTGGGCCGTGGCACGTCGCTCATCATCAGCAATGCCACGGCATTCTCTCACCGTGTTTCAGACGATCTGGAAAGGGTCCCATGCCAGCACTGTGTAAGTTCAAGCCGAAGGGCATCTGCATCCTTTGCAACAGCCCTTGCCGATGCGAACTTGGCACCGCAGTCTTTGACTGGTGACCCGTGATCAACACTGTTGAGCCGCGTGCGGGTGTGAGATAGCTGGTCATTCTGGGGGCGTGCACCGACTTAACGGGCAGAAGATCCCTGTCATACATGGTCAAAGTACGTCTTATCGGAGTGCTGGTGCCCACCGCTCCAAGCCACACGCAACCAGCAAGAAAAAGCACGTGCATACAATGTCAAAGAAGTTTTGCTTTTGGCTAGTCATGCATCTGTCAGTGGCTATTCGAGGCCCTGTCTTCCTACTGCAGTCCTTGCGGTGCCGTGGCATGACTTGGGGCTCAGATCAGTCTGAGCAGGGTCTTGTGCTACATAATATGCTGAGTGCGTGTGGTACTGGTACTTCCTAATGGAAGATGCCTAGGTCTAGGTCTGTCCTTTGGTTTTGAGCGCTGCGGTAAGCTGGAGCGAGGCGATCTAATGGCTGGTGCCGTGGAGGGGGCAAGGAAGATGCTCATGGTAGACGTTCTGGCTGACACCTCAGTTTGGCGTGTCTGCAGTGACCGGGCCGTTACATGCTGCACCCGATTGAAGAACCTGATTGGCCGCAACTGGCTGCATCCAAGTGACTGCTTGACGAAATTCTCCAGGTGCTCGCTTGGGCGAAAAGTGAATGTGTTCGATTCCAGTGGTGCAGCCCTTTCCTGCTTGCTCAGCTTTCAGGTGCATCGGTCCCTGGCTTTAGCTTCGCCGGGTTTGCGCCGCATCGCTGCTGCCTCCATGGCCACGGAGACTGAAACCCAATGATGCTAAATTGCTAAATCTGCTAAATGCCGGATATTGTCGAAGAACAGGCAATTTGCCATTGCGGTTCCGTCTGTCACACTGCGAAGCAGTCTTATACCAGGCATTGGGATCTGCCTTTGCCGTGCTGCTCCTGACTTTGCTCGCAGCTTGGCTCAGCAAAAACAGATAATTCACGTCTGCAGTACTACAGTAACGGCTCCCCGGCTCGAAGCGAAGAGAAAAGGAGGCAAGCCCGGGGCCCTGAGCTGCTTACGGTTGGTTTGATGGCCATGTGCTCCTGGATGACTCTCGTGGCCTAGGCCCTCGCACACGTGAGGTTCGCCTCACTGTCAAATAAGGATGCCTTCTCCTTCATGTCCCTGGCCCTAGAGATGCTGAGACTGCGCAGCATCGGACACATTGTCTGCAGTTTAATTGGAGGGCAGGGAGGGATCTCAACTCAGCATGTCGTTTTTGTACTAGCGACAACGAAGGTATCTACTTAGAGCGACGCGTTCCTCAAGAAGTGTTAAACCCCGAGACTTGTTAACACAAGCATCTGTGACAAGCCCAATCGATCCCCAGACCCCAGACCATGCTGCTGATTCGCTTGCTCAGGGTTTGTTGGGTCGCCACTCCATTTCGCAGTCGTGGTCACCATTGGCCAGGTTCCGTGGATGTTACCGTGTTTAGGAGGTCAAAAGCTTGCTACAGTGAGCAGCTTGGTAGAGGACGTTTGGACCGGAGGGCTGAAAGGTGTGCCTCCGCTTCATGGACAGGTGCACCAGGGAGGTTGTGAGCATTTTGCTTGAAGAGGGCGAAGGTACACGTGCTTGGGAGTTCAGCTGATCTGCTGGGGAGTCTTTTGCAGGTGTGCCGAGACACTTGACAACCATACGAAACGCAACGATACCTGAAAGGGAATCAAGAATGCAGAGCATCGGCGGTCAACGATTTCCTTGGCGCAACACTGTTACTAGCAGTCATTTTATTTGCGTCAGAGGGTGCTTCTGTGCCAGTCGTATACATCAGCAACGAGTCCAGCCTCGAAGCAAAGATCGTTGTTCGATCCTTCTTCACTGCAAGGCTGTTGAGCAGCTGGGCCTTCTGGTGCTGCATTCCCTGATTATGGCCGGCATGTCCTTTCAGCTGGAGCTCGCCAACGACTTTCGACTTTGCACGCAAGACCCGGGCGACACCATGTGCAAGAATCGTCGAAGAGTGTTCTAAACGGCATGCCCTGCTGGCCGTCAGCTGAGGATTTTTGGCCAGAGCTGCACTGCACCCGCAGTATAGTATCGTCTGAGACCCTCGGCACATGATAGGCACTGTCGATCCGATGATCCTCAAAATGCCATCGAACCTTGTCCCCGAAACCCTCCACGCCAGTGAAATTCAAAAGCACATACAAGCACAATGGCGGTCATGCCATTGAAAATTGCACTGCGAGGAGTGTCCCTAATGCCTGGCATCAAGCGGCTCGCTGGACGGGGACTGCCTTGGTCTTCTTCGAACCCGGGCCTGCATTTGGACTTCTCTTTCTATGCAAAACTACCTACCAGTATGGTTTAAGTTTTTGGACATACCGATGAAGAAGTACGACCCAGAGGGGCTGGCCCAACACGAAGAAGAAGAACGCTCACCTGAATGGCGTCAGGAATGAATTTCGACCTCACATCAGCACAGTTTGGGCTGTGATGATCGCAACACAGAAACCCGGCCTGGGTGTCATGAAAGCCATCTGGCTGAACGAGCCTGAAACACTGTCAAGTACCGATGTTGTCGTCTCTCTTTGTGTCTCTCATGTCTGTATCTTTCTCACTCTCTCGCTCGTTCGCTCGGTTTGTTTGGGTGCTTGGGAGGCTGCCGGCATGTCAGTCTTCTTCGCTCTGTGCATCCTGGGGGGCTATGTTTACCGATTTCATGGCCTGGTGCCTACTGGCCACTTGTCCGAAGAAGCCGGCTCGATAGATTCATGGACTGCCTGGTACATGACGTGTTTCTGAATCACGTCCCCGACGTTGCTTTTCTGTTGCCAGCCTAGGCTGGCTTGCATCCGTCCTGTACACTCGTGACGTGAAGATGACTCGCTTTGCAGCGGCTCCGCTTTCGATGTCCGACTACAGGCAGGGAGAAGCATACGGCAGCAGGATTCCTAGCCTGGACGTCTGAAAGGCATGAAACCCTTGCCGTGGATCCAGCAGAAGCTGAAACAGTAGGGCCGCGACCTGAGCTGCATAACACACAGCAACATAAGATGTGGTGAACCTCGGCTGGAGAGATTGTGTTCCAGTACGCTAGACTCAGCCCCTCGCCGGATTTGCAGGCTGAAGGACCGAAGCGCCTTGCATCTGTAGTGGGATTTGGAAACGCTTTGCTCAATGCGGGCCAAGGATCTCCCTCCTCCGACCTGGCCTTGGTGTCGCTGCATCTCTGGGTTGCTCGCACTCGTAAGGGGGGGAGGAGTGTCCTACGGTTTAGGCGATGAGGACAAGGGGACCTACAGTAATTGGTTGAAATGGGAGGAGACGCCGATTTCGCTCCATCGCTAAGCTGCTTAGATCAGCTGAGATCACACGTGCACCATCCTGCAGAAAGCTGGCATAGATGAATCGTAGACTCTGCTTTCCATTGTTGTGACAGTCGGCTTGCAGGTGGGTTGGTGCAGAGAGCTCGGGCCTTTCAGAAAAGTATAGTTTAGCAGCTATGGCCATCGACAGATGACATCAAACCGTGAAGTGCGTGGAATAACTGACCTGCCAGGCTTCTGGCACCAGAAGATGAGCTACGTCTTTCAGGCGGCATGGGCCTGCATCCAGATACTTGCCAGGTTTTCAGGAAGCCCTGACAGATCGCAATTTGAGTGTGCTCTTTCACGTTCCTGAGGTGGGCCGGAGGTTGGAGTGGTACTTGCCTGCTCTCCCGGACACAGATCCGAAGACCGTTGCATTCACCTCCGACTGCGTGAGCTGGACTGCTGTTCGGGGGGGCTGTCGTGTTGATGTGTTGAACAGATTAATGCGTACCATGCACCACTGATATAATGTCAGCTGTTCATCCTAAGTACTGCGAGGTGACATGCAGAGTTGGTCTTAAGGTTTGGCTCGTCCCATTGGCACAACTATGGTGTTGAGTGTTCTTGAATGTTTCTTGAATTCTCAAAATACTTGCGGGTTTACCACGTGTGATGGCTGTGTTGAAGTCTGCAAAGGTCAGGGCAGAGAGGAAGACGGACATCTCTAAAAGCAACGCTAGAAGGATGGCCCTTGTCCGGGCCACGGTGCAGAGCCTCTCCGTTGCTTGGCTTCTGCTGCCTTTCGGAGCACTGCCGGCCCGAGCCTGTCTCTACTTGAACGAGCGCAGCCATGGCCGCATTATTCACTATTTCTTGCTAATTATTGTTGATTATTACGACTGTCATCATTGCTAATTGCTTATTTCAATTATGCTTTATTAGTACTGTAAACTGAATGCTTTGGCTAAGGCCACGAAATCCGTGTGTTCTCCTGGCCCTTGGCAACTAACGTGGTACCTCAGCATACCTCAGCTCTTCCTTCAACTCGAAACAACCAGGACTTTGCAAAAACGGGGAACTCGTGTGGCTGCGTGCCACTTCGAACACTCAACATACAAGATTGGAGAAGCCAGCGATTCCGCAGCCCGTCGGGAAACAGTTCAGTGAGCGGCTTGCAACTCAGGTATTCTTTTCGCAGCCGGAACCGATGGTGGCGTGTTCGCAAGGAGGTTAACATCTATGGAGTAGCACGAACGGGAGTGCTGCCAGCCGTGTCGGCAAGTCATGGAAAGACGATGAGCCAGGGTTTGTGCTGCGGGGCTCTTGCAGGAACTCCTGGCCCTTACCCATGCGAAGCGAAAGCTGGCTTCCTGACTCCAGGCGGTAACTCTGCGGACGAAGCAGATGCCCTCATGCAACATGCTTTGGAGGACTGCGCGGCAGGTCCGCGATTCTTGATCGAAGTCGCCAATTGTGGAGTCCACTCATTGGTGGCTTATGTGGGACATCGTGACAGGCAATGTTGTAGTTTGCCGTGCTTGGAGGACGTTGGCATCTTCTGGCAGACCTCAGGATGGTTGGCGGCCATGGGTCATTTTGCCGCTCAGCCTCTCCTGTAAAGGTCGCACGATTTGGTCAATCACACATTGGCTATACTAGCCGACTGCTCCCAACAAACAACGATGGTAGTGCTTCCGTCTCAAACCGTTTTTGGATGGTGCAAGTGCCTCGAGGTGACGCTGCTGCTGCTACTAGCGGTGGACTTCCTGATCCTGGCGCACGATCCACGCGAGCAGCTCATCGCAGGGCTCCTTGCCACAGGCGTCAGGGGTTACTCATTTTCCTTGCTATTTCTTTGCAGTTTGTGCAATTGGTGAGCTCGCGACTCACGCCCACTTTAGCCCACGTCTTCTGACCGAAGTTTAGAGGGTTTTTCGGCAGACTTCACCTTCGAGCTGCCGGGCGTTGTCCAGTTGGGGGTTTTTGGCCATGCCGGGCCGGTTCAGACGGCTGTCTGCAGGAGCCACCCTTGCAGTTCTGCGTGCAACTCTGAATCAACTTCAGGCTCCTCGGCCGAGTGCAGGGGCTTTCACCTGCGTGTGCTGCACTTTTCAGGTAGAAAGTCGTAATCTATATACTCCTCCTCTCTTGCCGACAGGGCCTGGAATCTTGTCGACACCGACACGGGCTCGTTTCGGGCTTAAGCGCCATCTATACCGGGCACCGGACACACGGCATGTGGGATTGCGACAGCTTTTGGGCTCAGGTCGCAGCCTGCAGCGAGATCCTGCAGGACTGGGCTGGCTCTGTTGTGTCGGAGATGGTCGTGCAGCCTGCTGTCACATCAAGCTTCACCTGCAGATCCAACTCCTGCACCGCATGACGAGAGGACGCTTTGCCTTCACGGGTTGTCCAAAGCCACACTCGTGCGCAGCTCAAGACGCATCCCAGGCGTGGGGCTTGTCGCAGCCTATTGTCAGCGTCAGTCTGTTTGTGTGTGCATGTGTGTAAACCTTCCTAGTTCATGGAAGCAGGGGTTCACACTTAGCGATCTGCGTGCATTCAGGACCATTGTCACATTGTCTGCACCACAAGTCTGTCATTTTCAAGCAGGGGCACACAGCACTTGCACCCACTGTGCCGCAACCACTATGCAGTGGGAAGTGGACGCCGACGGGGTCACTAAGATTCACTAAGCAAGATTTAGTTAGCAGTGCCACCGCCAACATTTTGGCAGCCAATTCATGGCCTTAACAGTGACAACAGCCTCGAATCCAGCAAGTCATCAGCCAGTGGTTTGCTCCAAACGTGTGTCCGCGCGCATGTGACACGAAAGCGGTGTACGGAAGCAAGCGCGAATCTGCAGCGCAGGTCTCGCAGCGAGGAACAAGCAGACGCATTGGGAATACGGCCATGGCATGCAGGCCGGCTGCATGTGGGCCCCAACTACTTTCAGAGCCCATCGCGTGGCAGGCTTTCCCTTCGTAAAGGCTGTGACTTCGCAGCGCCACGAGAAGCTAACACCCCTGCCTGTGAGGCACCGTGGGGTGTTTCTGTCAATCAAAGATTGCTGAGTCCGGGGATCGACAAAACAGAGACGGTTTGCTAATTAGGACATTTCTGCGTAAGATCACGAACTGTAGCCAGTAGTGCTACAGCTTAGCTCGATGCTGTTGTTGTCTTTGTCTGGCACTTTCCCCGGCCAACTTCCCAAGCCCGGATGCAAAAAGGACATTTCTGGGTCCAGTCAAGGCAGTTCGTTGAAGTTGTCCAGTGAAGAAGCTGTCTGGAATAGCAGGCTGTCAGCTTGTTGCTGGTCTGCGCGTTCTGCTTCTTCCGTTCTTCGCCCCGCACAGGAAACGGAAGTTCCTTTCCCGCTAGCTACGAATGAATCAGTTTACATACACAACGCTTGTCCCATCGGCGACAGGCGAGGAGACAGTGAACCCACCGATGAGGAGTGTCTGCTGGGAGCTCAGGTCAGGTATGCTAGAACTCTGACATCAGTGAATTTAGCGCCTACCAGTCTACCCACTTTTCTCACCCTCTCCTAGTACAGCTGGAGTCGTGACGTGTCAGCAATGCCCCGGAGACTAAGACTGAGCAAGAGTCGTGACCGTCCCACGATCACAAGTGCACTGTCAGGTCTGCGCTAAGAGGAGATGCCGAGCGTGTTGTTTCAGCCTGTCGCGAGCTCTTGGAACTGGATTGGGTCAGGACCCTCGGAGCGGTTGTGTTTCTCTGACTCTAGTTACATCTGTAGAATCAGCAGCTGACTCTACGCCGGCCATGATGTGCGGATCGTAATCAGGCTGGTGACTTAGACTCGCGACATGCGATCCGTTTCGTAGGAGTGGGCTGCTGCCTGGGCGCCTGCGGGGGAAGTGCTTTGGCCGCCAAAGGATGCGAAAGTGCTGTGGGTGGAAGGTCGCTTCCTTCGTGTGGGTTGTCCCACATCTTCAAGAGCCATAGGCAGCAGACGTGCAAGCTGAACATTCAGGGAACATCTTCTGATTATTCCTCTTCTTGTAGTTGCGTCATTTTCTTAGTGGTCGTGGTGGTGGTGGTGCTGGTGCTGGTGCTGGTGGTGGTTGTGGTGGTGTCTGCGGCTGTTGTTGCCACTGCTGCTGCTGGTGGTGGTGCTGCTGCTGCTGTTGGTGACGGTGGTGACGGTGGTGTTGGTGTTGGCGTGGCCGTTGTCGTTGTGGATGCTGTGGAGTGACTACTGATAGGCCTGCCAAGAACCAAGCTGGAGACGCGAATTTGAAGCGGGGCGGGGTGGGGGGTTTGTGCAAAGATCCAGGTTGCACCGACAGGCGCAGTACGAAAAGAACACCGTGGCCGCATTCAGTTTGCACTCCATTTCCAGTTCAGAGTGTTAGTGGGTGTTCCCTCAAAGTTCGTTTCCTAAACCCGTTTCTATACTCCCAACATCCATTTCACAAACCTAGCTTCTGCTAGGAATGGGCCTTATAATACTATACCTACTTCTTGCAATGATCATCCTTTCTATGCCTCATAGATGTGAACTCTGAGATAATTCAGTCGCCCCCAAATCTGAGATTCGAGGCTTGTCGCTGCCAGGGCGGCCCGAAATCGACGCATCCGCCTCGCCCAGGTGCGATTTTTGGATTCATGCGTTTCGTTGTTTTGCGCTCCCGCGTCTCAGTCTCTGGATATCCACCTGTTGACCAACCTTTCGTGGGCCACAGAGACCTATTGCAAAAGCAGCAGGACTCTTCCGGGCAGGACATGAGCAGTTTGGCTCCATGTCTTGGCAGGAGACCGATAAGGCTTAGGCTTAGACTAAGGCTTTCATTCGATATGGACACCGTGGGCCCGGGAAGACGGAATTCGCCGAAAGAAGCTTGCCATCGCTGCTGCACGGCTCGCCCGGGTGGTCAAGCAAAGACGTCGGGGCACTTCTATCAAGACTTCCTAGCTGTGCAGCAGTGCAGGCCGAATTGTCGTCGCCCAGCCCCAGCCCTCTGACTCTACGAACGCCGCCCCGTGTGTTAGTTCTTGTTAAGTTAGCGGACGTCACTGCAATTTTGGAGGGCATGCTGTCGTGCATGCGCATGCAAACACGGGTTTCACGAGTTTGGGGGATGCTGCACATGTCGGCGGGTAGCTGGTTGACCTGAGATCATCAGGCAGGCATCTGTCAAACGAACGTGCGACATGGGGAAGGAACCCTTTGCGCATGGGTCGTTTGAAGGGTGCACGGAAGGGACAACATCGGAAAGCGTTTTGCATCCTAAAGATATACAGATAATTAACCTAAGACCACAGCTCACCTGGAATCCATGAGGCTTGTCCAGCTATGTCTTGTTAGTTGTTCTTGCAGCCGGAAACTGAACAGGTACTTGTAGGTCAGGTTTCTGAAAGACAGAGCTACGTCACATGAGCCTGATAAAGACTCGAAGGGTGAACGATAATTGTCGATGGTGCTGTCTGCCAGAGCTGCAATTCAGTCTTGCAAAGATGCAGGCTCTGCTGGCCTCTCGTCGCCCAGGCTCGGAACAGAGGAGTCCATGGACAGGTCAAGTAATTTAGTCAATCAGGTGCTGCTTCTGCCAGGCTGAGTGTCCGCTCCACAAGCCAACAAGGGACGTCGCCCCGAAGCCCAGAACACGCAAGTTTGAGCGAAGGCTTCCTGGCCCGCCTTCGCCGAAGACCTGCAGCTTCTTCAGGGCACCGAAGATGCAGGAAGACACATTGAATCATTGCACTTCGCCGTGGACTTTTTTGCGCACACTGGGGGTGCAGATCATGTATGGGCATCCCATGTCATCCGTGTACCACGGCCTGTGTCTGCTGCTGCCAAAATCACCAGAGGCTTTTCTACGGTGCTCTGCTGATGGCACTACGGGAAGTCGCGGAGGAGGTACGCTGCCGAACCAAAATAAGCACAAACGCTCATGTTGCCTCTGGAGTAGGAATCCCGGACATGCCCACCTTGGCTGCTGCTTCTGCTGCCCTCCTTTCCCGGTCTTAGCGGATGATGCTCAGTGCCGGTCATGCTCGTACGGGGCCCGCCTTTTTGACAGCTAGACCATTCGGAGCATGCAGTGAGCGGATTCCTGCATATTGCTGCATGATGTGCTTTCTGCTCGCATAGTGTCAAGTGAGCGAGGATTCGTTGGCACAATGGCTCGGTAAAGAGAAGTTGTTGGGCTCTTGTGACCGTGCTGTCGCAGGACTTGATTGCGCAACGCTGCGCGTCGGAGGCCCGAAATGTCGTGTGCGAACACCTGCGGCAGCATTGCTCCTCGACCTCGACAAGCAAGCAGGGAGCAAGTCAAGCAGGCGTCGGCTAAACTCGAGGAGCCGACTACGGCATGAATCCAAGAGACCTTTGTCACTGTCCTTCCTCGTCAGATTGGAGACGACATGTCTTTAACATGTTTCTATTGCCGCTGGTCGAATTTCGGGCCCAGGCACTCTCCAAGCCCGGCTCCTTACATGCACTCGGAATTCTGTCAAGGTCGGAGATTTGCGGGAGACAAGGCTTCGAGGAGCCGTGCAGGTCCTGGTACCTAGAATTGCTACTGTGCCACAAGCACATTCGCAACAACTTGAACGGCGGACTTGCGAACCTAAGCAGCACTGCACTATCCATTGCCACGTCGACCTGTGCTGTTTGGGTCACCGGGCTCAGGAAGCTACAGCTCTGGCTTCACGGCGTCGCTCAGAGCCAAGCGGCACGCTGGGCACAGGCCTTGTCGCTCTCAGGCGAGAGCCTCAGAGCCTCTGCAGCGAAGGGAGAGCTTTGGAAAGGCTCTCGTTGGGCGAAGTCTCGCGTTTGCTCAGGGGCCGTTGGAGACATCCTCGAGGGCCTTGACTCCGGAGTCCTCGGGTGCAATCCTTGCGAAGTCGCACCTTGCCGGCCTTCCATCGCTAGGAGACAGCACCTTTCTTTCTTTTAGCACGGCCGCGTTGAAGCAAGGCTTCAGAAGAGCCTGCAGAGCCGGGCGCAGATGTGCTGGCTGCACCTGCCGACCAGCAGGCGGCATGGTTCCTGTCTGTTTCTGAGTAGCTGAGTTTTCGGACTCCGACAGCTGGAGCTCCTTGTCACTGGGTAAGTATGACGTACTACAAGTCTGACTATGACTCACGATTGAAGATGTCCAGAAGACTCTTGAAAAGGCGGTGTCGGTACAGCCGGCGATCGAAGAGCAGGGGCCTCACGTCTGCTGGTGTAGCAAACTTAGATGTTCTCGTCGTATCGGGGTCGCAGTTGGTGCGAGCTTTGGCGGAAAGGACTTGGCTGCTTAAGTATCTCGGGCTGATAGCTTTAAGACTGGTCTCCAACAGCCTGTCTGGTTATCTGTTCTTCCAAGCGGCATCGCATCGACATATTCACTTCTGCGGAGGGCTCATTGCGCGTAGATGGACAATCCGAAAAGGAGTGGCCGAGCCGAGGAAGACTCAGAATCAAGAGGAGGCTGACGATGTGCTAGTGAGTCAAGACGAGGACGAGGACCTGCAAATCGGTGAAAGGTTCAGTTGTTGCACCCACCTTGATGGATCTTGATGGGTCTCGAAGATTTTCGTGTTTGTCAGTTAGATAGACGGTAACAGCAGAGAATTGAGCGACACCATGCTTACAAGCATGACGCGACATCGGCCCGGTCGGCCGTTTCAGAGCCTTCACTGCCGCAGGGTTGCGGGCAGGAAGTGGGGCAACGACAGCAGCGTCTTCATGTGCCTCTGGCACAGATCGATCTCACATGCGATTGTTAACATCTAACCCTTTTGCCTACACAGGTGATTCAGATTCAGAACATCAGTCAGCGCCGGATGGCATGTCTTGTGCATATGTGACATTTGAAGGGCCCCGATTGTTCTGGATTTCTTCACTTCTTCTATCTTCCTCCTTGGACCTCGATCCGGAACAGGAGTGCAGTGATGCCTTAACACTTCCGTGATTCTCCAGGTCTGACCGCTGCCCAGGAGTGCTGCTGATATTTCAGCCATCGTAGCAAAAACAGCTCTCCAACCAGAATGCACATGGAATGCGGAAGGAAGGGATTGCCGACATGCCGTTCCGAATCTCAGGGTCCTCCCTATACGGGCTTGTGTCGACTTGACACCAAGGCATTCCTTCAGTCTCCTGGTCTGCCCGAAGAGATGCTCGGCATCTCACAAGCTACGGAGAGGAAGTTTAATATGCAAATGGTGAAGTGCATTCAATCGGCATATCGCAGATCTCCACACTGACACTGTAGCTGTCTATGTTTCATGTGGTTGCTGTGCATCTGCATGATGCTTCATCGCGATCCCGATGGCGAAGAGCTAAGGGAGGGCCTAGAGAAACAGAGGATCTGCGAGCCCATGCAGCTCTGTCTCTGTGTTCCATAATTCGGTCTCGCCTATCTGTTTGTCCGTCCATCTATCAATCCAGGTATTTGTGTATCTCTCTCTCTCTCTCTGTCTCTCTGTCCTCTCTCTCTCTCTCTCTTATCTCTTATCTCTTCTTCCTTGGCTGTGCCTTGCCTGCAGCTCCTCAGGAGCGAGGCTGGCGTTGCCAGTGCCACGGCAAGTTGCAAAGCTGCAAGCCAGGAAAGGGCATTTGGGTACTCTAGCAGCGGACTGCACCGTACAGGAGGGCGACGGATGGGTTTAGCTCAGGTGCTACACTACCGTTCGATCCTGCAACGGTGCGGGCACGTGCAACCTTGCAGCCTCAGGCCCGGGGCCCGGGGCCCGCTTTGAAACGAGTTCTGTGCTCTTCACAGCAGTCTCTTGCTGCTCAGTCTGTGCAGAGCGAATGTCGGCTTGCAAGTCGAAAATCTCCGTGTGAGCTTTGGTGAGGCCTGGGAGAGCCGAGATGCCCCGCAGACGTTGCGAATGCTGTCGCCCGGAGCAAATCGGATACGTGGAAGACACGTGAAGCGTGGGCAGTGCCTGAATGAAACGACTTTGACGAGATGGTTTGCAGCCACCATCCTCAAGCAGTTTTGCCTAGAGTTTGCAGCTCTCGATTCAGCACAATCCGCCTGCGCAGAATCACCACCACAGCCGAAAAACCTGTCAAGCCCGAAAAGTTTGGCAGAAAATGCCCTGACTGAGGTTTGCTGTCTCGCAGCAAGGTCTTATCCGAATCAGCGGGCACTGGGCAGCTGGGGGTCGCGAAGTCCTCCCAGAAAAGCAGGCCAGGCATGTCCAGGCTGAGGCTCGAGCCACACCTCAGCGTTGTCACTGCCAGGCTCGGGTCAACATCACTGCAAAGGCTGAGGTCGTGCCTGGGTTCCTCTTGGCCGCGTCTTGTTAAGGAGTCTTGTACCAAAGGACAGTTTCTTCAGCTCTGACTTGGATGGATGGCTCGTTACAAGCAGGCTTCATCGTAACGTTCGGTGGTTGGAATTGGCAGGCGCAGGTGTCGGGCGATGTTGGGCTCGGCTGCTCGAGGTGCTTCATTGGCCCAAGTCAGCTCGGCCTTCATCCGCGGATGTTCAGGCCCCCTTGTCATGTTGTGGATATTCGGCGGCCGTGGGTGGTGTGTGTATGTGCCAGGGAATGCAGCAGCATATCTCCAGTCGACCTACCATCGATGCAAGCCTCGGCAGGTGGAGTTCATCTCGCATCAGATTTGGGCCCCCCTTCCGCGCAAGCCAGCTGCGGCAGGTGGGCCATGTGGCCGT
Source organism: Symbiodinium sp. clade A Y106 (assembly GCA_003297005.1). Taxonomy (NCBI): domain Eukaryota; class Dinophyceae; order Suessiales; family Symbiodiniaceae; genus Symbiodinium; species Symbiodinium sp. clade A. The sequence continues at coordinate 14,020 of BGNK01004702.1, read as the reverse complement.
GTGAAATGTACCACAGTGCAACATGTTCCAAGTCACAAACCGACAGGTGCAGGCGGACTGCTCACAAAGCGAAGCGATACCAGGCTGCGCACACCGTGCAGGCGCTGGTTCTCATGGGTTGAACTGATCCGCACAGAACCTGCGACTCTGTGCTGGAAAGTGCAATTCTCTTATGTTTGCGATCCGGCCATGTGTCCTTGTCCAGGAGGCGTTTGGGAAGCAGCTGGGCGCAGCAAAATGAAGAGCTTCTCGGAGGGCAGGGTTTTCTGTAGAGCATTGTTAGGAGGAAGCCGGAAGAGTTTCGGGTGTCGTGCTAGCATACCTTACTGACGGTCATAACTTTCACAGCGTCCGGTTTAGGTCGAAAAGGTTTGGCTTGGAAAATCTGAGTCTGAGGCTGCGCTGGTGGGAGCGACAAGTGGCAGGTAGAGGCTGCGGTAAGTTCATGGTAGGTTCACATTGCCCAATCGAAACCTGGCATGGTCACGTGCTCCGCATCTCTTTCCGGCCAGGGTGGCTGTTGAGACGAAGCCGTGCTGCTGTTTCCAATGCACCCAACGAAGAGGATCGTATGGATTCGCTGTGGCGTATTCTTTGTGGCTCTGACTGGCATTGGCGGTTCTCATTGCAGACTGTAGCATCCTCAGAGCTTTTACAGAGTGAGGTGGTGTGGAGTGGAGCGCCTGCTCCGATGGTCAGTCCGGCATGGCTGGGGATGAGGACTGCATTGTCCATACTTCCAGCAGGTCTTGTGAATGAGAGAGTTACTTTCAAAGTACTCGGGAAGCCGAGGGACGCTAAGGCAGGTGCCCAAAGGCCACGAAAGCTCCGGATTCTGGCTGCTCCTTGGCCCTTCGCGGGAGGACAGCGATGGGGCCGTTGTCCTTCCAACGGAGCTGGGCCAGACCCGCGCCTGGCCTGCACAGCCCAGTCCAAAGGCAGTTGTTGGACTATGTTGGACTCCATAGCTCAGTACAAACATGCACTGGCCGATGGCCGCCCCAAGACAACTATTCTCAGGCTGGTTCGCTCCAGTTGCTTTGCCGGCTCTCGATCCTTCGCAGCAAGAAAAGTTCCAGCCGAGGCGGGTATGTCTGCCTCGCCAGGTATGAAACCATCGCATGTCGCATGAGCTGCCAATGTCAATGCTCCTGAATGCACGGGTAGATTTTCATCATGGCTGCTGCATGTGCTGCGGGCAGGTGCCTTTCGACAGGCAGCGGCAACTCGTCACTGCCAGCTTTCCACGGCATCTGTTGCCCCCGTCCCCTCCGGACCCTCGCAGATGCGTGCACGGCCACACGGACAATGTATGCACAAATCGGTGGATGGGTAGAATCGGGTAGATGTAGGGTGCAGACCGAACTACCGAAGCGACGCCCCGCACACACTGACTGACCTTGTGACGCTCTGGACGAGGCGACCTCTTCGAGACTGCTGGCCGAAAGCTTGCCTCGACGCAGGTGCTCCATCGTCGCGGGATGTCCTGGCTCCCCTTGGGTTTGTGGTACTTGTACTTTGAGGCTTTTCCCTCAATCAATGGTTTCGGAGATCAAACTCGCAACGTCTATTTATACCTTATGCCACCAACACCACAATCCTCTTTAGGAGGGAAGGCCACTGGAGCCTCGCCTGGCCGTCTAGAAACCTGTAGGGCTGTGCTCTGTGTTTGGTTTGCCATAGTGCCCGCCGAGAAGTACGGCGGAGGTTGGAGGATGCGTTGGCCTTCTTGGGCCTGTTGCCAACCTTATGCAGGACAGCATCGGCTTCGGTTTGTCCAGAAGCAGTAAGTTGGGAGATGATCACTTCTTGACAGTGGTTCAGCTCTAGGCACACGGGTGGGACTGCATTCCTGGACCCAAGGTATAGAAGAAGGCTTGTAGGTCTACTTCGGCGTTGAGCATTGAAGCTTGGTGTCGAAAGGAGCCCGCGGCAATGGACGACGAGGCCCCTACCGGCAGCATAGTGGATTTGACCACTTCGTGCCAGATGGTTTGGCCTTGAAGACCTGCTTCGTTTCTTCTATTTGGGAAAAGCATGCCGCAGGCTTTGGTACTGACATCTGCTGAGAAACAGTTCTGGGTGCTGAGACATTAGTCTGGCATGAGGAAAGGCCAAGGCAATTGAGGAAGGTTCTTCCGAGGACGGCAGCCAGCTTGGCCTGAATGAACGGATGCTTCGAGTACCTCAGGTCCTTATCGCTGCGATGCAGGCTGCAGCAGTTGCTGCTGCTGCCGCAGCCCATGCACCGAGAGCGGCGCTGAGGGCGCTGGAGGCGGGTCAATTTCGCTTGCGTTGGAAGTCACCTCATCAGGACACTGCTCTTGGGATTTGCCGGGGTTTGCAAGCCAGAAATGTGACGAAGACAACGCCAGCGTCAACTCACAGGTTCTTGCAGTGATGCATGCATACATATATCCATGCATGCACCCATACACTCTCGACATACGCAGGGTTGCAACGCATCCATGCATGGCAATCATGTGCCTGCATCTTTCTTTGTGCACTTGCGTATTATGAAGGGTGCTGTCCTCGGCGGACATCGTGCTCGCAGAATCTTTGGTTCAATGTTGCTGTCAACTCCTCTTCCCGCAGGTGGCCATGCGCCGAAATCCTCAGCAACTGGGCGCTGCATTCCTGACTTCGCTGTACGGTGGCACAGGAGGTTTGTCGCAGGCAACTTGCCGCTGTGAGGGAATCTTCCTGTGTCAGGGCGCAGCCTGCACGATGCGGCTTTGCCAGAGCTCAAAGTGCCTGCAGGTGGAGGTGGTGCGGCGCAGCTGGCTGATGGCTGCCGCGGCCCGGAAGCTCCTCAAGCAGAAGCGTGCTCGGCAGGACACTAGGGCACTAGGGGCAGCGTGAAAATCCAACGATGTCCCAGCGGATGCCGAAGGGCATAGCATTGATGCACCTGAGCCATAAGGCATAAGGGTTGTGCCTTGCAATTTGGCGTGGGGAAACTGTGGCAGGCACAGCAGGAACGCAGCCAGTGACCGAGATGCATTTTAGTACAATGCTTGTTGGAAGGATTGCGGGGTCTGTCTCTCCAGCATCATTGAGGAAGCGCCTGGAGCTGTAACCCGGCTTGTTTCGTCGTGCCTTCAGCAGGTTCGATGCCGGCCTCAGGATGCTCTCGGAACAGCTGCTTTTCTGGACGGCCAGCCGGGAGCGAAAACGCTGGCTTCGGACTTCAGCGTCCTGGTCAAAATTGAGCTCCAGCTGAGCAGCTCTGCACTGTACACAGGCATCACTTTTAATGTGCAAGAGCCCGCGCCGAAAGCTTATGTATGCTGTTGCCAGGAGCGCGAACCTATGGGACTGACATTTCTTGGCAAAAGCAAGGCTCCTTGGCAATGACAACTGCATGTGGCGACCTCTGACGACGCAGCGTCAACTCTGGCTCAGCACTGCGTCCGCGGGAAGTTATCCAGACAAGAAGGGTAATGAAGCAAACTTAAATTACACTTCTCAGTACGCCTGTCCCTCATCGAAGATATGGTAAGCCTGCCCGGGGCCCGGCCTGCCCGCAGGCAGCTAACTGGGGCATCTTGGATGTGGGCTCCAGCAGCACCAGCCCGGCCAAGTCTGCGAAGTCCGGCCTGGACACGGGCCCAGCTGACAGCTTCTGTCTGTCTGCACTGTGCTTTTGTTTGCGTATCCATGCTGCAGGGGTGCAACCCCAGGTATTTCTCGCGTGTGTTTCTGGCCTTATTGATTGGCTTCAATCTATCCCTCCATGCCCATGCATCCAAGTCATTGCACGGCTCTGCAAGGATGCTGCTTTCGAGATGGCCGAGCCTCAGGACATGGATGCGAGCTTCTCGGTCTGGAGCGTGCAGAATTTTCGTCGTCAAGCCTGGGCCTAGACAGGGAGCTGAGCACATCTGCTGCACCCCTACCCCTGCAAGGTTTCTGCAGCATGGCCAGGGGCAGCACTGGGCAAAAGTGGGTGGATTCCGACGATACGCACAGGCCTGAGACTTCAAGAATGGGACTTGCTCGTGTCATCCTGGATCTGCCAGCCGACACTTAATAGTCAAATGAGCGCACAGAGCGAAGTTCCTCGGACATTCCAGGAGCAACTCCCGTTCGTAGCATGACATCCCGATTCCCGCATTTTACAGATTCCCCGCTGAGAGGAGTCCCACAAGCCGACGAAGCAGTCAAGGTGCTGTGCCCTCAGCAGTGCTGTCCGAAGCTTTCTGCTGGCTGCTGACGGTCAGTTGCCGTGTCTACGGCAGGCAGTGCATCTGGCGATCGTGTGACGCCGTTCCAGTGCAATGCTGCCGCGCAAGCAATGGTAACTTAGCTTGGCCATGGGAGGTTGTACAGACACCGCGGCAGCATTCGCCAACACACTATGTCTTGGCTGCTAAGAACAACTCCATCACAAGTCTGTAGCAGCTTGCGGTCAAGTTTCTGTCTGCTGGCTCTGCGATACCTGCAAGTTGCGAACACGAATTCACAGCCACATCCACAACCTGCCATGAGTCAAGCAGGTAGTCACGGAAGTAGATGCCTCCGACGACTTTGATCCCAACCCGGCGCCGCGGTTCAGAGACCTGCGCAGAGGCTTGCATGATCGTTGTGCCCAGTAGTGCTCGGCTGGCGATCACGTGCCAGCGTCGTGCCAATAATGCATTGACTCGAGATTCAAGTTATTATGGTCCACTCAGCGCTGTAAACTCTTGATGAGTTAGGAGTTCCTGCCGGACGTTTAGCCGATTTTGGCCGGCTTGCCTGAGCAGTGCGAATCTCATTGGCTGATTGCCTTTGATCCAAGCGTTGGGCTGCGAGGCAGTGACCCTGATACTGCGAGGATGGATGAGGCACAGATGCAAGAAGGCCACCTGAATCGCTGGATTCCAAGTGTTTGAACGCTTTGAAGTACAAGCCTCTGGAGCTTGATGCCGTGGCAGGTTCCCGACATATCCAGCAGATGGTTGCCGACTTTGTGCAGAAGGCTAGTTTGCATCAAGCGGATGTGGCCGAGAAGCTCGGCTGGGTCCGTGTGCTCGGCTGCTGTTGCATCTAGAGAGATGAAGCATGAAGGTGTCTGAAAGTGTCTGGAGCGAATTGCGTGCGAGTGCATGCTAGGTCACTTGCGCGGTTCAGTTTGAAGATGTTCGAGGGTGTTACTCGCTTCGGAGTGTCGATTCGCGGCTCCGTCCTCCTTGTTGGCAGGGCTTGTGACCGAGAGGGCTATCAGCTGTCAGCAATCATTTCCATGCAACTTGTGCTGGGATTTTTGAAAACAACGAGAGAAGCCGACAAGCCGGTTGAAGATAGCTCGCTGAGGCTAGAGAAGACCTTGGAGGAAGCCAGACAGGGCCCCTGGGGCCGCTTTATGCGGCTTTCAATGTCGGGGATCCGTCCACAAGAAGGAGTTGCTGAAGCCGCGACGTACAGAGTAACATTGAAATTGCTTTGGATCAGAGAGCCCCTGGATTGAGGTGCAGTGGGATCAGCTGATCTGACAGCCATGCAGAAGGCCTTCGAACATTTGATGGCCCTGCAAAGGCCATGGTTCACTGAATGAGCGCAGAATCCCGATCTCAACAGTCCTTCCCCAAGCCCAAAACAACACGGAGCAGCCAGATCATTGCCCTGAGAAGGGCGGCGCTTGGTCTGCTGGAATCCTTGCAGAGTGGCAGCATCAGGCACCGAAATGCTCTTGTCCTACAGTTGGCACTAGCACTCCGGAGTTTCGCGAAATCTTTGGTCTTGCAAAGCTCGATGGGGACCATCGCTCACATGTAATCATCTATCCGGGTAGACAGCTCGACCGCATATCGACAGCATACAAGTATCTTGTCGAATCACTGATTGGGTATCGTCCTGGACACTGCTTGGCAGAGGTAAGTAGCTAGTGGGAGCTGCGATGACCTGCGATCTCAATCTCCCACGGCTGACTGGGAGGCAGCTGGAGTCTCGACTGAGCATGGCTCGCGAACTGGGTCTGGCACCAGATGCATTTCCGGACGCTGCAGGCCAGCGTCAAATGTACCTTGCGTTCCAGGTTGCCTGGCCTCAGGTCCACCAGATGCCGATACCAACAAAAGCATGACAGAAGGTCTCTGTTCTCAGAGTGTTTGCACAGATTCCGGCGGCGGAAGGCCAAGACAATCTGAGCTACAGTAGAAGACTGTGTCATGTGGGCTGTGAGACGTGCCGAAACACTGACTGGGGTTTCCGTTGTCCATTCATCGCCAGCCATTTTTCGCAGACCCCCACAAATGCTGGGACTAGACTAGCCACTCAGTCAAGTCGGCGTGCCTTAATGGATTGCTCTTCGGACTGCGAGCTTTGTGCGGATCCGCAGTCTCTCCAAGCGAAGGAGGCCCCTGGGTGTGCCGCAAGGTCGGGTGGTGAAGCGGCACTTGTACATTCTGCGGCTGGAGAGTCGAGCTTGAGTAGCTCCCCCGGGAGTCCACGCAGCGATGTCCAAGAGGATTGGTGCGATCACGAAGTCGATGTGTCATCTTCTACGGATGTGCAGGTGTTTCGCGGCCAGTGGGATGATGAAGGGATGTTTTTCTACCAGGCCTACAATGATGAGATTGCAGACTGGGCTGTCCAACATCAGCAGTTCGGCGGCCCGAACTTCAACCCCACCCGCATGACTTGGATCAAGCCCTCATTTGCTTGGGTCCTCTATCGATCTGGCTATGCACGCAAGCATAATCAAACCCGCATCCTCAAGGTGAAGCTTTCTCATGCTTCAGTTGCGGAGCTCTTGCAAAATTGTCAATGTCGCACAGGAGGGGGTGGCTCAAAGGGCCGGGTGCAGTGGGATCCGGAGCGCGACCTCATGTCAGCGGACGGCAAAGTGCCTAGACAGATGCTGCGCCGCAGAGCAATTCAGATCGGCTTGAAAGGCTCCCTATCGGAAATGTATGTGAGAAGCGTAGCCTCCATCGAGGATGTGACCGAACTCGCACACCGCGTCCAGAGGGCGCACCATGCAACTGACACGCAGTCGGCCATGTCGCATCTTCTGCCGGAGCTTCCGGTCGAGCGACCGTACATGCCATCCTGCCCAGAACCGGTCCTAGCAAGACTGCGGATGCTGCCTGGGGGCGGGCCGCTCCATGCTAGCAAGGGCCGAAGAAAAAAGCGTTGACGACAGTATTGTGGCGGACTGAGCAGACTGAGCTTTGCCTTGGGCCTCCGGTCGGCCTTAGCTGCCAGACATTGCACAGATGTACAGCACTCCAGGTGCGAGCTGCCAGGAAGCTCTGCGCATGAAAAGCCCAAAGCACGCCTTCTGTCTGCCACCTGCAATGACCCCTAAATGCAAGCATCGGCTGCAGTTCGCTCTCCAACTTACAGATGCTGTTGCAACTTGTTGCTGAGATCTGTGGTCCTGTGTGTGGCCATTTGTGCTTGATACCTAGGCTTCCACGTTCTTTGCCTCTACTATCTCAAATGTACACCTGCGATACTGACACAACGACTGCATCGACCCCGATTTCGCAAAGTCTCTCAGCATGGCATAGCTTCGCTTGCTCGCAGAGAGCTGCGCAGGCGACGGACTTTTGAAGCTTGCTGCGCAGAAGCTCGAGGAGCAAAAGGCCGGATCTGGGCCCAGGGGTTATCGCCGAGTGCGATCTCAGCACCATGCCATGCGAGTCTTGTGAAAATGGAGCTCCAGGCCGCAGCACCAGGCTTCCTCGATACGGCCCTGGATGCTTTCGCAAGCCACAGCTCGAAGAAAGGTGTCCTCGGAGTCGGAATGCTCCCTGTAAGCAAGAGTTGCACCAGTTGTAGCTAAAAGTTCGTAGGTGTCATTGTTGTTGTGGATGTCGCAGCTTTTTGGGTGAGAGTGCGCATGCGTGCGTCCGGTGAAGCGGATCGCGAGCAGCACTCGGATGCACTTCACTACATGCCGTGCTCAAAAACTGACACTGCCTCAGGATTGCGCTTCAACGCTGTGTCGATCAGGCACGCGCGGCCAAAATCCAGGCGGGGCAGTTCCCCCGAAGTCGAGATATGGTAATTACGTACTGCATTGATTGAGAGTCACCTGAGCAACAGAGCATGCTTTCCAGAGTGCGGAGATCCAAAACAGGCAGTGGAAGCTTGTGTAGACGGCGTAGACGATTTTGTCGAGCGGTTTCCTTCTCCGAGGACTCCACCAAACTCCATCGAGTCGAAGCAAAGCTTCATCTGCTGCTTCGTCCTGCACTTCCCATATCCTGGGTCAGTAGGTCGATTGACGTGGGTCTGTTGAGAGGGTCGCTTCTGTTGTAGAGCAGTCGACATCCCAGGTTGTGCGAACGCAAGAGAGAGTCACTTGGCTTGCAAGCGAAAGCTTGAGCAGTCTGTGGACAGGCTTCTGGTTCGATGGCTTCACCATGTCGCAGAAAGTCGTATCGCTACTAGCATTACGAAGATGATTTGGGGATCTCAAGCCAGAAACAAGCAAATCTTGCTGATGGATTGCGGATTCCCTGTCGGGTTGCAAAGGATCGCGCTGCTGAAGGCGGCGATGGCAGCGGAGGACGCAGCCACACCAACCCCCACTATTTGACACATGATGGCAAAACAAAGTATGATATGCAAATTCCGGGCTTCCAGACTACGTCTTCCGAGTTGCGAATCAGGCACAATGTCCACCTTGAGTTTGCAACCCGACATGGTGCTGCATGACAAAGTACGAATAGGTTGTTCGGTAATCACCCTCCTCTTATGTGTTGCATGTGGTGGCTACTGCTCAAGCCTGAATTTTGCTCTTTCAGCAATTCCAAAGCGCTTCTTGTGTTCACTCGCTTGCCGGCCATGGCCTTGCGAGCTTTGTTCGTGTTCCTGAGCATCGCAGGCGCCTTGAGGGCGAGGAAGTGGCTTCCGCTTTGGCATCGGATGACGTGTGCGAAGGGCAGGATTGCAGCCTGGAGCTCCACCAGCTGCCCGGCATGAAGGTCAACTACCTGGAGGCTTTGGAGGATGTCTCCGATGAGGAGGAAGAAGCCGTGCAAGTGGAGGAGGAAGCCGAGGAAGAGGAGGCTGAGGTCGAAGGCGGCGGCTGCGCCAGTGCAGCGGACGTGAAGACTTGGAAGAGCGGAGGCAAGAAGAGCTTCGACGCCGCCCTCAACAGCTGCGGCCGTGGCTGCGCTGCTGGCTTCCCTTGTACCAAGGACTGCATGCAGAAAAACGGCTACTCGGGCAGCTGTGCATCCTGCATGGCTCAGTTAGTGGGCTGTTCGAGGGACCACTGCATGAATCAGTGCATCACCAACGACAAGGCTCCTGCTTGCACGCACTGCGTCAAGTCCGCCTGCCGCCCTAAGATGAAGGCTTGCAGTGGGCTCACTGTCGGCGGCCACTGAGCAGATCTGAGCAGGCTGTGCTGAACCGGAACCGCAGTTGAAGCAACAGTCCGCCCAATGCGGTGGGTCTGGCGCTGCACCAGTTTTGCTGGGACTATGACGTCCTGGAAGCACCACGGGCTCATTCCATGATCTGGTGTACTTCCAGACCAGCGAACCCGTGGTGGTGATTTCTGACCCTTGGAACAGTGTTCGTAAGCAGCCGACCTTGTCATGTCTGCAGGAGAAAGAAACCTCGCCTGACCCCGTCGAGCTAAGTTCAGGGCCCAGCGTGTGTTTGTTGGACCCTCTGCAGGATGCATGGCTCCTAAAAGCGGCCACAGAGGCTGGCGGCTGGAGGGGGATCGAGTCAAGAACCTCTTGTCTGCGCCCAAGACGAGCCGGCCATCGGTCACTAGACTCGTCGAACATCAGTCACAAGCGTGAGGAATTGAAATGCTCCAGACAGCTTGATAAGTGTGCATGACGTAGCTTGCTGCTTCTTCTTGAGTCGGACACAGAGATGGACTGCTTCTCGATGCATGCCGACTACGATTTCTTTTTTAAAAAGCCCCATTTCCAGAGATCGCAACATCGTCGACAGGAGTGTCGTCAGCGCTTCGGGGAAGTGACGTTTGGCGACTTGCATTGTGATGATGGTCCGTTGTCGGTGTGACATGCGGTCTGCAACTTGCACCTGCCGACAGAAGGACACGCTTAACATTTGCCATCGTCTCGTAACCCTTGCAATCAGCCGAAGTGTTGTCTACAATCAACCTATCTTACCTTTGCCATGAATCAGCCATCTTTCAGCCATCTTGTTCACTAAGGCGTCGACCTAACGCTGGCCAAATGTCAACTCGAGATTTGGGAGAGAGCTTCTGCACAAGCATCTTGGAAGAAGTGGCTCTACGCGATGCCTGGTGCAGTAGACCATTCTGTAGGCATGCGAATGACGAAAAGAGCATGTAATCTCTGCAATCGTTTCGCATGTTATCTTTCGCCGTCCGACGGATTTACCGCTTCCCTGCTCATCGGCAGGTCTACTGCCCGACTCAAAGGTGGAGCCCGAAGACTCTCCAGTTAATAAAGCCCGAAATGCCCAGCAGTAGTGGTTTGCACAACACGAGAGGCGGTCAGCTAAGGAAATCTTCCAAGCAAATGTTCAGCTAGGCCTAGGATCATTCCACAAGCAGTCGAAATCCGTGCTTCATGCTGCGCTCAACAGTACTCTGCTGGTCCTGGCTGGTTGATCGTGATCGCAGCCTCGTGATGCCTACGATGTCCTTGGGCAGTTGCCCCCAAACTTCAACCCCCAGAGTTTTAGGAGCATCCCATTTTCAGTGACGGCCTTCAGTGGCAGGCAGCAGCGGTATCGACAACCGTCGAAGCACGTCGACCGAGCAGCCTCAGGCCGTTCTTGCCGTTTCAGCGGAGTCCGCATGCCCGTAGAATTGCAAAGTTACTGCAGTACCAGATGGAGGGGGTGATTATGTAATGTGTTTTTTTTGCGCTGCGGTCCTCGTTTTTGTTCGGTCCTCTGCGGTCGCCTGAGCCATTGCTGAAAATCGCCACCTCGTCGCCTCCTGCGGGGTTTTTGGAGACTGCAAGTACTGGCAACTGCAGCATGTCGGCGCATATTGACATGCACAGCTGCCCCGATCATCGCAGCACTGCGCCCCAGGCGTGCTTGGAGGCTGAAAGCTTTCGGACCGTTAGAAGACATAGCGGGTTCGAATGTCACAAGCTTGGCTTCAAGTACCGGTATATTGACTACATGCAGCTTTAGGGGCATTTTGGGACGTGAGACCGGCCCCACTCCCCAAAAGACAGAAACAAAACCCAATCTTGCTCATGGACTCTCATTTTTCTTTTTTCATTCACTCCTGTGTTTAGATAAATGCATTACCTCATGCACAGTGTGATTATTGTCTGTCACTGTATGGCAAAGGCATGCATTCCCGAGGCTTGCATCCCAAGCGACTTCGAGCGAGCCTGTGGATTTGGAGCGCTCCGACGTCCTCGCGCCACTTGCCTTGGGCACACCGCTGGTCCCGCCTTCTTTGGTGCCTCCCGTTCCCGCGCAGGAGGCCTGAGTGTATCCACAGCAGCCAAAGCTATCCAATGCCATGCTGCAAGCTCCTGCAGGAACGTGCCGTCACTGCCCTCCGTGCCGCGATGTTCCAGGAGCCTCCGCAGGCCGGGAGCACTTTCACTCTTGGAATCCGCGTGTGCCTCGGTGAAGAGGCGGGACTCCTGCGCTTGGCCATCGCCCGAGCTCGTCGTGCGGGCGTGGCCAAGGAGGAAGTTAGCAAGGCCCCTTGTGCTGTGCACACTGTAGTCGCCCACTGCCTTATGCTGCGGTACTGCTGGCACGTATTCATGCTGTTGCGTGGAGGCAGAAGCTGTCTTGCAGGAGGAGCGAGAGGCCGTGTATAAGTTCAGCAAACCAGGGATGAATACAGATTGTGGTAGTCATGCGTGGAGTGACGCAGACCTCGGGCAAAGGAGCAGCTGTTCATAAACAGTTAGCGTTAGCGGCTGCGACGGGACTGGACATTCACCTCATGACTTCTTGGACGAGGGCTTGCATCTGAAAGCCAGCTACAACGCCACAAGCTTTTCTCGGAGTCTTGCCAGATATGTTCTAGTGCATACATCCAGTAAACTAAATGATAGACTAAATGAGACTGGAGGCAGATTCTCCTGTTTTGTTGCTATCGACATAGACAGTCATACAGCTACAATATGGGACGATTGAATTGTTGAACCAGTGGGGGTTCTACTCTGGTCGATGACAGGCAGAACAGGCTTTGGAGCAGCTTCGACGAGCTGCCGAGGCACGGGACGTCCGTGCCCTGCGCCGTGCCATCGCAGACTGCGCAGATGCCGGGCACCACAGGATGTGACGATGACTGGTGACTACTGGGTGCTGGCACTAAGTCGTTGCGCGCCGCCAAAAGTCGTAGCAATCCCGCGTCACCTTGCGGAAACGTATTACCAACCCATATAATCCACCACTGTGATAACATCTTGCATCCTTGTTTGTGCAGCGTCACCATGGGGTTTCGTATTTTTGTGCTAGCCGATCGTTCCATTGGGAATCGAGCGTCTACATCGGGAATGGCTGGTTTTGATGTGTTGTACTGATCTGTGTCTCGAGTGGTTGACTCACTGACGCGTTTCTCGAGCTAGTGCTGGCAAAACCCGGCGTCTACATGGGGAATGGCTGGTTTTGATGTGCTGCGAGGCCACTGATGTGTCTCTTCTGCGGGGGCTTGCGACATCGAGCGTCTACATGGGGAGTCGTAATCCACTATTGTGATAAGCATCTTGCATGCTCGTTTGACGTCGCAGTGGAACGCCTTTGCACTACCGTGACTACACGCAGACCCAGCGAGTGCTGGCGAAATTGAGCGTCTACATGGGGAATGGCTAGTTTGGATGTGTTGTGATGCCACTGATGTCCGTCTCGAGCGCTTGCCTGCGGAATGGAGCGTCCACATGGGGAATGGCTGGTTTTGATGTGCTGTGATGTTATGGGTGATCACAGTGAATACTTATGCGTGCCTCCAGCGGGTGCTTGTGGAATCGAGCATCCACATGGGGAACGACTGGTTTTGGCGTGCTGTGCTGCCCCTGACGAGTGTCCCGAGCGGGTGCTTTTGGAATCGAGCGTCTACATAGGGAATGGCTAGTTGATGTGTGACCGCTTAT
>BGNK01004701.1:12143-45821 GCA_003297005.1 Symbiodinium sp. clade A Y106 | reverse complement strand
GGCAGCGGGGGGCCAGGGGCAAGGGGGGGGCAGGGGGGGAGCAGGGGCAGGGCAGGGCAGCATTTTTTCTGCAAATGTTCTGTAATTTTTCTGCAATCCAAAATTCCATCTGCACTTTTTCTGCAAAAATAATTATTTAGTAGGCCATATATGCTGTCCCAGGAGCAGATTGTCATAAGCGTACAGTAAATCCTGCTCCGTTTGGAACTATTGTTCGACCGTTGTCCTGACATCATGCCTGTATATACCAGCAACATGTTGGATCCACGAAACTGATGTGCCCGGCTTGGCTGGGTAGCGTATTGCCATTGCAGCTCAGACGTCTGGCAGGTTGTGACCCCCGCCAATTCACCATCGTTTGTTCCGGACGCTGTCCCAGCTCTGCTCTCAGATGATTGACATGGGTTGCCACTTACTTGTAGAACGGTTATAATAACGGTTATAACATACAAAGGACAGGAGGGCGAGGGTGCCCTTCGTTGTGCGTCCCGCCGTCGCCCTGTGATCGACTGGATAGGTTTATATATTTATTTGTGTAACCTGCTAATAATTTTCTCATGACTCCTCCCTTTGTTCTCCTTGTTACGAACGCGGGTGTTGGAGGCGTTTGTGCTTCTGCCTCATACAATCGGCTCAGCCGTGAAGAATGACACTTCCAGGAGGGTTTTCTGCTGCACCGCACAGTGCAAACTCGCGAATCTAGTGTCTGAAATCTTGTCAGGCTTTGTGCGGCCGCAGCACTCCAGAGTAGAATGGCTGACTAAGATGTGTTTTTGTCGCAATATGCTCCGGCCATACCAGCATGCAGCCAGACAAGATGCTGTTGCAGACTGAATTGAGTGAATTAAGCTGCGCTACATCTTGATTACTTTGTACCGGGCTGTGTGTTATTTTACGTAACTGTGCTTTCCCGCATGGGGCGATCTTGAAGATCTAATTGGGAGTTGAGGCTGGGACACTGACACCCTCTCCGGTGCTGGCGCCTTCGACCGGAGAGGTCAAGCTTTCAGTACAGTACATTAAGTTTGCTGCATGGGGTGTGAGTATAGTAAGCGTACTAGTCATTGTTGTTTAAGAATAGTAACTTCGCATTTTGAGTCTCGTGCTGAATGTTCATAGTGCTGGTGGAGGAAACACAGAAGTGCTATGGCCTGACCAGCGGAGGAACAGAAGAATGAAAGCACACAGTACATGTTAACTGTTTTAGATGGAGGACTGCCGATATTTTATGATGTAGACCCTAAGTAAGGAATGCCGGATATCCCATATGTGCCAGTATACATGACAACTAGGATGGCATTTTCAGATATCACCACTAGCATGACAGCACCACGGATAGCATGATAGCTTACACCAGTAGCGCCACTGCCTAGTACAGCTGTCATAATAACTTTGCATTTAGTGCTTCCTTTGTTCTTGTCTGCTGTTTTAGCCGTTGACAGAAAGAAGCTTTGCATGTCTTTTGTGTTCTTGCTTGACCAAGCTAAATTCATCCTGTCTGCGCGGCTGAATTTTGCACGAGCCCACCCAAAAGAGGAAGAGAGTGGCGAACCTGTTGCCAGCGCTGTTCTGCCCATTCCCCACCCGAAGCACCCTTCCAGCCTGACACACAATGCCTTCCACAGATCGTGAAATTCCTGCACTGCAGAATCGCGGCACACCTCAAAACCCTGTGCCTAGTGGAGGTTGTCTCTCTGGCGCCGACTTTTTCGCCTTCGCCTTCGCCTGTTGTAACCTTGTCGCCCACTCCGGTCCCACAGGTGGGATGTTGACAAGCTTACCATGGGGCGGTAACATACCATTGACGCATCATGCCTCAAGCAGGTGTGTCGAAATTTGTGGCTTCATGTGCTGATTTTCTGTGAACCTTTTGTGAGACCGTGAGGCAAGCGTGGGCGGCGGCTCTCCCAGCTGCCTGAAGTCATCTTTGCCTCCAGAGGAGCTGCGGGAGGTGGGTGCACCTCACCTTCACTTTTTTGTCTGCCGAGATGAAGCTACAAACAATGAAAAGAAACCCAAGAGCCAAGAGCTCGTAAGGATTCGGAGCAGCTCCGAGAATTCACCGTGGTGAGCGTGCAGCTCATTATTCTGTATATTTCTGTATGGACACTCATGCAAACAGAGTCACAGAGATCACACGTTCGGATTCTTGCAGAAGCCAGCCATTGCATTGAAAGATGTACGTGAAAGCAGCCGTACTGGCACAGGCGGGCGTCGTCGATCGGCAAGATGAGGCGGACGCATGATTGTTTCACAGCTTCGGGGTGGTCTCGTAAGCCCCAAAAGCATGAAGTTTATCCGACGGCGGCTACAGATTCGCAAACATTCGCATATATGTATCCACGCCGCTTAGAGGCTACACAATTCCTATAAAGTTTATCAAACACGAAACCCGAAACCCCCGCCCTCAGAAGCTTCACTACAGCAATTCTGGACAATAACCGACCGTGAGCGGCCGTAGGCCTCCTTGCGCGAAGCCTTGGACGGCCGAATGGCACAGATGCTCCGAGACTTGACCTCAGGGCTCTTCCGTGCTCTTCGTATCATGTTTATAAAATCATAGCTTCGTTCTAGTATCTGCTGCGGCTGTATCCTACACTGGAGTACACGGCTGGTTTTCATATTCACTATTGAGTCTCGCATCCCGCTTTTTTTAAACACTGGTTCGCATTCGCTCTGCGCTCTTCTACCGCTACATTACACGTCATGGTTTGGCCACCGCTTCTTGCCTGTTGGTCATTATACATCTACGCTGATGATGCTTCTGTATATAGTATCGGCTTGGTCTTTTCATCCTCCGCTCTGCCAGTAGTGGCTTACACTCGCGGCTTCCCCGAATTCATGCCGTATGTTGTCTAAGCTCTAAAGTACTAGGCCTGGATCAACGAGAGGCCCGACAAACAGACATGTGAGGAATTTACGGACGAGGCCCCGGCAAAAGCCGAAGCAGCAAGAACGCGTCAGGCGCAGTCCAGCCAAGTCACCATGCAGAAGGTTTAGAGTTCAGAGTTTGGGATACAGGGTTTAGAGTACTGAATGCTTGAGACCGGGAAGATCCAGATACCAGCAGAGCAGGGTTGTGCTGAAGAGGTGTTGCGTGTGTATCGGCCAAATAAACGAGTGATGCACCACCATGAGATGCTGCCGCAGGAACTTCGCAAAAGCCAGGATCTCTCTCAGCTTGAATTGCGAGTGCAGCGGCAGCGGGCTTGGCAACATCAGCCTCACAAGAGCTGGACTGCGGAGAGCGGCTTCTGCACTTCCAGTGCCCGAATCTGGAAGATAAGATATGCCGTGACGGACTGGACTCTATTCGCAGCAGGCGCCTGCGGACCGAAGAGCACATTCTGCTTCGGCTTGCCTGGCAGGCGCACCTTCTTTGAGCTCGAACTGTCAGTCCTACTGATGCTGCTGCTGCTGCTGCTATAACTACGACGACTACTACCACCACTACTGCAACCGCCACCGCTACCATTACCACTACTACTACGACGACTACGGCGACGACCACCACTACTGCTACTACTACTGCCACTACTGCTGCTGCTACTGCTGCTGCTCCTGCTCCTGCTCCTGCTCCTGCTCCTGCTACTGCTACTGCTACTGCTACTGCTGCTCCTACTACTACTACTACGACGACGACTGGGACGTTAACTATTGCTACGACTACGACTACTACTACTTGTGCGTTTGCTTGTCTAGCACTGCTAGCTGGTAGACAACAAAAACATTTCCGTTCAAGAGTTGAGCTTGCAATGAGAGGTTCCATGCAAGTGCAACTTTCAGGCTTGGGAAGACTTCGATGGCAATGGCACTGTCAGGGCCATGGCCGACTGCAGACAAGTAAGCTGGAACCAGATAGCAGAATAGAGTCGCGACGGAGCAGTGTGTTTTCGTTGTACCAGATCTTTTGGTCTCAAGGCTGACCTAAGGACTTGTTTACAAGTTTGAGCCATGGGCTGCGGCGCAAGCACCACCGTGCATCCAACACCGCCGTGCACACGGGGACCGCAGAGCATCCGCATGAGCAGGAAAAAGCGGGTGGAGGCAGTGCTTGCCCTCGACGCGATGACTGTCCTTCCCAACAGCCCGACACAGAGTCCTGAGGAGAAGCTGGACCTGGAGGAGGCAGACGAGCAAATGTTGGTTGAGGCGGTGGAGGACGGAGCTCGACTTTGGTCATCGATGAACATTGAGGATGTCGAGGCCAACCGAAACCAGCCCTTTCCAACGCCGCCCGATCGACGGATGCATGATCGGCACCTCCGGCAGATCGAGGATCTAGGTCGACAAATGGCGGAAACACCTCATGCATTTTCACTCGCTGTTTTGAACCGACGATGCCGGTTGATTGACCAAGTCAAGACCGGATGAGTGGCCACACAGGATACAGGAGCAGTTCAAACTGTAACCATGCACGGACGTCATCATCGGCAGCGTCGTCATCACCACCACCATCATCATCACCGTCATCATCATCATCCTCATCCTCATTCTCATCCTCATCCTCATCCTCATCCTCATCAGCATGTATCATCATCATCATCGTCACCATCACCATCGCCATGACCATCACCATCATCATCAACATCGTCATATTCAGCCTCTCAGCGAATGTGATCCGCATCTAAAGACGAGGAACCCCCTGCCCCATCCCCGCACCACACCAGCAGCAGCATGCAGCAGTGCCGCCGCCACCACCATCACCATCACCAAAGCCACCACAGATAGCAATACTACCGTCGCCAGTACAGTCAGTACAGGCGCTACCACCAGCGACAGGACTAAGAAAAATAGGAAAGTAAAACAGCGCTACCAACAATAGCAAAGGAGCAGCAGCAACTAGAGCTACGACGGTTAGCATAGTAAAGCCAGCTCTGCTATCAGTGAGGCCGCATACTTGGTCGCCTGCTACTGCCATTTAGCAAGGGTACTGTCTAGGGGCAGGCCGGAAGACACGGACGTATCAAACGATTTGCTGATCTTCTTGGCCCGCTTGAAACCCGGACAGTTTCTCTTCCTTTGTGGTGAAGCTTGAATGGGATGGTTGCTTTGCTCTGAGTCCAGCTTTCTTAAGGCCTAGACTCAGACAGGCATCCAGGCACTTCCGCAATCCACATGGGTTGATGTGACTTTGGCATTCCACACTAGCCGAAGCACAACCTCATCGCTATCAGAATCATGAGAGGTTAACACAAGTTATTTTCCTCGCTCCTGTGGTGATGAGTGTTATTGCTTTTCTGAGTCGTGCTGGTCTCACTTTGTTGCACAGCTTGATGTCTCTTCTTGTTTTGAGTCTGCTTACACCTCGTATGGTTATCAGAGTTATCAGCATGCAGGCTTTCAACACTGTGAATGCTGCTCTACCAATTCCTGCGACCCGTCGTAAGAGCCTCGAACGCTGGGAGTCTGTTTGATGATGATTTTGAAACATCACAACGGGCTCTGCATTATCATGAACATCTTCATGACGACTGTCATTGAGATGTCTAGGGCTACCCCAATGCTCCCTGCCATGGCTGGTTTCGTTGCTACCATGAGTTTTATTGCCGATAGCTTTGTCATTGTCGTTTTTCTCTTGCTTAGATTCGTGGCCGAGTGAGCCTATCATCCCACACATGAACTCCAGGTCATGACAGGTCGGAACAGCCCACAACCCCCAATCAAGCTCAGGAGGTCACCTCAAAGTGACGGGGCCAAGCGCCGCAGAAACTTGCAGGTGCTACCCGCCTTTCCCGCAAGCAGCACGGTTTAGGGTTCAGGGAACTTCCAGAACCTAAACCCAAGAGCTGACGGACCGTCGGCGTGCGAACCGTAGGCTGCCGTCTGTCTGAGCAAACCCGAAACGATTTCCGCGGCTTCGAGCTTCGCAGCCGTCGCTCTTCCAAGCATTCAGCGATTCAGCATCGCGCCACACGGGCAACTTCAGATTTCAACCGATGTCAGCTACAGATTCAAATGCTAGTTGAGGAATAGCACCAACGTGCGGCAGCTTAACAGTCTTAAGAAGTGCTTAAATCCTAGGAGCCTGCGAAGGTAGGATTCTCTTGCACTGCAGCTGTGGGGCTCCACCTTGCAAGTGGACATCATCAACCCCTGCTGCCAATGTGCAAAGGCCGGCTTTCAAAATGAGTTGTCACAGGGTTTCTCAAACCCGGACAACTGCAGACACAACTATGCCAATGACCATGCTTCTTGCGGGAACACAGCGATGTCGCGTGTGAGAGTTTGCCGGAAAAATAATTGTGCAATGTCTTTGGTTATCCTTCGTTCACCCCTGCTTGCTCCCGCACGAGGGTTTCATACCTTCACCGTGCCCAGTCGTCAAAGGAGTCCCAAAACCCGGACGGCTGAGCATTTTTAAGCTGATCCTTCTGTGGTTCAACATTTTGTTCAAGACCCGCAACGGATCTCTGTGCAAAATCAGTTCACGGCCATAGTCGCTCAAAGAACATATAGCGCATCGCGGGGGAGGCTTGTCTGTCTAATTAGGGCTGGGCACTGTGTTGGACCGTTTAATTTGTAAAGCCTTCACTCCATGGCCTCACAGACGATCCAGCAGCACTTCATGTCCCGAGCATCATCGTCCCGACCAGGTGATGTGGAGTCGCAGGTTGGGATGTCACAAGGGGCGTAGAAGCATTAATCGTAATTTGCAGAAGGAAAAACTGCAGCCCATATTTTCTCAAAATTAGCATACTGTGGTCCACAGTCCCACTTTTCGTGGGGTCAGCTGGGCTTATGAATGCACCAGATGCCATGATGGCAATCCTGATGTTTGGACAGCGAGTCGGAGGTGTTGTCGAGGTTACTGGCTTTTCTTTTTCGCGCAGCTTTAACTATCGCTGCAAAGAGTCACAAGCTTGCATTACTACTCGCTTCAATGCTTGCGTTGACCAGGCTCCGATACCAGTTCCGGGGTTGCGGTGTCATTCGGGTGCGCTGTGCAACAATCAGACTGAGCTGGATCTGCCATGTTTACATTTGACAGCGTCGCCGTGCTTGGCCACAGGTCTGTCTAGGAAGTATGCAATACAGTTAGTTTCATGTACAGTTCACGGTCTGTCCATCCATCTACCTGTCTCCATATCTATCTCTCTATTTGCCTATCAATCGTTTCTGTGTGTCCCTCTATCCATCATCGACTATCTAATCTAGTGCAGTCTAATCTAATTCATGCCAACCCAAGTCATTCCATGTCTTCTAATGCATGATCGTCTATTTCTGTCCGCCCTATTATACACTCTATGCATTCCTATCTGTCCTATCTCTCTACCTATCTATCTAACTATATATTTTTGTGTCCATCAGATCATCTATCTAGCTAGCTACCTCGTTACTAATTAGATCTATCTCTGTCTTTTTCTCTTTACCGCTCTTCATCTCTCTGTCTGTCTCTCCGTATCTCTTTCTCTATCTTTCCCTACCTCTGTGCAGCTCTTTCTCTCCCTCTCTATCTATGCGTCTAGCTAGCTCGCTATCGAACTGGCTATCTGACTGTATCTATCTGGCGTACTCTCTCTGTCTATGTATTTTATTTTAATATATATATATATTATTATATATGTGATAATTATATAGTTATATAATTTTAAAAATTATATAATTAATTAATAGATATATATATATATATATATATACATAATATCCTCACAGACTGTGGTACCTTCTATAGATCAGGCTATCTGGTGTTTCTTGCATGGAATGTCGTAGAGCCATTCTGCGGAAGCTGTGCAGCGGCTTGAGCCGGATTGGCTGCGGTTCCTTTGCGCAACAACCTGTATGGGGGGGTAATATCCTATAGGGTTACTTTAAAGGGCTCCTTAAAGGGGTCTGTAAGGGATCTATAGTAAGGTTCTACTATAGGCGCCTCAATAATTACCAATACTATTTGGGGGTTCTTTGTTACAATTATAAGGGGCCCCAAAACCCTATTCTAATTATTATGGCCCCTATATTAGTTTTTATACTATCCTCGTAGCTGATGATGGCGGTTCTGCTTGTTTGAGCGCTTTTGCATGGAGTCCTTACGTGAGATGATAGCAGGACCTAGTCAATCCCTGGCCAAGCCGATACCCCAATGGTGCGAACATGAGCTTGAAAAGGCCTCGGATCTGTTTCACTGCGTGTTATTTGCAGCAGCAGGGGCATCTAGTTTGGGAGTGAGTGCACGCGCAGTAAGCCCTGAAACAAGCGAGCGCTCACCAACTGCTCTGTTCCAGGCACGCAGTGCAGAACCCTGTGGATCCACCCGCCCGATGCAAGCAGAGGCATTTCGGACAGAAGCGAGAGCAATTGCGGGAGAGTCGTCGTAATCGTGTAGAGTGCAGAGGCTCCAAAATCATCATCGTAATCCTTATCATCAACACTACTCAACTACTGTATTGTAAGGAGGCACGTCAGATTACTGGAGAGACGGGTTGAGGAGAGCTGCTTGACTGCTTGATGTTCGGTCCCGGTAACAAGCCGCTGAGTAGCACTATCAGTCCTACCATTCTTGTTTCTATCATCCCTAAAACCCAGCGGGAGGTTGCCTGTCAAGTCGACCTGGACACTGAGCAGGTTTCGGCTGCTGGTGTGGCCAGGGATATCTTAAGAATTGTAAGTCTCATTTTGCCGGTCCCGTTTGAGGATCGCACGGGTAAGCATCCCGTACTTCTCCGACATTCCCCACGCCCAGGTGGAAGACTGATAGAACTAATTAGCCACATTTCGCTTGTAGAACACTTGTGGGATGCAATACTTGGTCGAGGTAGATGGCATGAGTTGAACCATACATCGTTGCGAAGGGTGACAGTCTGACGTGGGGCAGATGTGCGTTTGCCCGCATCGTCCTTCGCCGGGATGGCTTTGTTCTTTGAGAGCACATCGCGCTTCTGGACAACAACCCCTTTTGGTGAATATCGGCTCAAGGCCCGACTGATTCTGGTTGGGCTATGCCTGAGTGCCCAGACACTCGGGGGGAGGGTGAGTCATGTCCGCCGCGAGCTGAGACGCGTGCAAGTGTGCGTTCTGTTGCGTTTGATGTTTTGCAGGCCTTCTGAGGAGTTGCTTGAAACTAGCCAGCTCTGACACTTGCAGCCACCCGCATGCTGAGGCAATTAGGGGCATAGCAGCAACTACCTCAACAGATATGACACGTGGTCCAAAGCATGACTTTATGATGGATCTAATGAAGTCTGACATTCGTTCGGTCATTGCCGAAGCTCGCACAACAATTTGCCCAGGTCAGCAGCAGCATGAGCCTCGACCTTGGTCCGAAGGTGAGACCATGCGCCGACAAATGTGTTTACACGCTTCGTTGAACAAGCAAGCGAAGGCAAAGCGCTAATTACGTATCATGTAAGACAGAAATTACATGCTCGTGGCTCTACAATGCATGGTCCACTATCAAATTCTTCTTGGCATGGCATTATCCTCGTCGTTACAGCTATAAGTGGATAGGCATTGAGCCTGCATGTTCCGTCCCAAGGCGAGATCGAAAGTCCGATGTCTGCCACCTCCTCTATCTGTTCAAGCACGAGCCACTGGGCAGTTAGAGTTCATGGATTTGGGGCTTCAGGCCGAACGTTAAACTGACTCGCAGTTGGTGCAAGGCGTTGACTTATCTGAGCAGATGTTGGTCTGCACATGCCCATGTTGATATGTAGCCTGCTTGCTTGTTCAGGGGTATACCAGTCTGGAGAAAAGAGAAGGGACAAGTTTCAAGCAATGGTAAGTTCACGGCCTGTCCAAAGCTTAAGCATCGATGTTGCATGAAGGTTTGAAACCTCAAGCCTCGACTCTACTGCATGGGTTTGCGGTCTGGAAGCTGGAGTCGCAACGGCATCCTTCGCCGGTTCTTCCCGTTATCACTAGACTAAACTATCACAACTACAGTACCTGTAGCACGTTTCTCGCCAAGGCTGATATGCTTGCTAGCCGTAGGAATCATGGTCGCGGTCGTCCTAGTCGTGGCTGCAGGAGCAATATGAGCAACAGGAGTACTAGGAGAGGTGTCAGTAGCACGGTGCAGTACCAAAAGAACAGGAGCAGTGGCAGTAGCAGTAGCAAGTGGTAATCGTGATACTACATTGTTTCTGTTGTTCGCTTCTCTAAGTAAAGTAGTAGTGGTGGTGGTGGTGGTGGTCGTAGTAATAGTAGTAGGAGTAGTAGTCGTAGTAGTAGTAGTCGTAGTAGTAGTAGTAGTAGTAGTAGCAGTAGCAGTAGCAGTAGCAGTAGCAGTAGCAGTAGCAGTAGCAGAGCAGTAGCAGTAGCAGTAGCAGTAGCAGTAACAGCAGCAGCAGGCGCAGGAGCAGGAGTAGGAGCAGGCGCAGCAGGAGCAGCAGCAAGGAGCAGGAGCAGGAGCAGTAGAAGTAGCAGTAGTGGTGGTAGTGGTGGTGGTGGTGGTAGTAGTAGTAGTAGCGGTAGTAGCAGTAGTAGTGGTAGTAGTAGTGGTAGCAGTATTCGTAGTAGTAGTAGTAGTAGTAGTAGTCGTAGTAGCAGGAGGAGGAGGAGGGAGGAGAAGCAGGAACCAGGGGTAGTTGTTGCCGATGTTGCAGTTGCTGTTGTTCTCATACTGATTGTATGAGTCTCATGTGTTACATTTCTCGAGAATCGTTTTCCTGTGTACACGGTGACATGGAAGAATCCTGTGTTTGTTGCTGTTTCAGTGAAGAAATGAAAAGTCAAGGCGAGTTCGGCCGCCTGCGGCGTCAGCGTTTCAGCGCTGAGGCGAGGAAGGAATTTATGCGTTTTGGGCTTTAGCGACATTTAGGGTTCAGGCTTCCGAGTGACGAACGGCAGAGAATGCACCAGACACAAGACAACAGGACAGTGTTCAGCCCAGCCTATCAAACCGTCCCGTCCCGGTCCGCTTGCCGGGTTGTTGACCACCCATCTTTTGGCCTCCACCATATTTTTGCGGTCTGGCTGTTCCAGGATTTAAAAGAAAGAGAAGGTCCCTGTCAGTGTGAACACGTAAGAACACTTGCTTCTTGTGCGCCCTGCAACTTTTCAGCTTGTTCCCTTGTTGTGCCTGTACGGTCAGTTGTCAGCCTAATTGTATCCCTACTACTACGTGTCGGCCAACTTTCGGGTCCTTCACCATAGGGGCGTGCCACCTTGCGGGGGAGTACGCCCAGCGGAAGAGGCACAGCAAACCTTTCGGAACCTGTATGTACATGTGTTGCCCCTGGACCTACTAAGCTTTTCTTTACCTTCTTCCCGCAGAGCCTGGCCACTCCCGAAGTCGAAAGACTTTACAACTAATATAGGGGCCTAAATAATTACCAATACTATGGTGGGGGTTCCTCATTATAGCCATAGTAATGTATAATATGTCCCAAAACTCTATTCTAATTATTAAGACCCCTTTCTTATGTTGCCGAGCTCATCTGAAGCTCTCCGAAGGTCGGTCGTTCTCTTGAACTCGCAGCGGAGACCTGGCGGGACTTTCAACTGAGTTCTCCGAGTGAGGTTTCTTAATTAATCTTGATAAGTTTGAAGAGGATTCATTGGGAGCCTGCTTCAAGACACGTTGACACAGATTTACCAAAAGGTTCAGCAAGGGTACCGAATGCCTTGATAATCTGTCCCTGGACCGTTGCAGTAAGTCGGATCCTACAGGGATGTTAGGCCTTGCGTTCTCAAGTTGAAAGCGTTGTGCAACAGAATATCTTGTGGACACTGGCAAACGTCTCCGGCGTGAACGGTACAGCAGCCGGTGTATCGCAGTTACCAGAGTTTTCAATCTACGTTGTAAGTCGAAAAATTCTGTAAAACTTATGATGCAGGATCCTCCATTGCCGTTTGTACAAGGTCTTGTGCTATAGCAGGTTTTGGGACTGTCTCAAGGCGCAGTTCGTCGTGAGAGAGCAAGGCGGCATTCCCTTTTGTTGCCTCCACAGGATGTGTGCATCGTAGCGGTTGAAGTTGGACCCAAGAAGCCCCCGTTCTTCTGAGGCAGCGGCCGTCATCTCACTGCAGCAGCCCAGCTGGTGTTTGTTTTGCGTTTGGGGCGGGGGAGCTCGAGCGCTTTAGCCACCAGTCCAGGACGGACCGAGAGATGAGCATCAACCCCCAGACGGCCCACGGACAGGCCATGCCTGTCACTGGGTGGCTGAACGGTGGTATGATTGGCTGGGCGTACAAATATCTTCAGTGACAGCTGCACAGAGCGTGAGTCCGCATAAAGCCTGCTGGCCGCAAGCCTATCCCAAGTCGAGCTCAGAAGTCAATAGTCAATTAGTCCAAAACGGCAGAGAGACTGAGCTGTTGCGAGCACCGACGGTTGGGTACGCTGCTTTGAACTTGTGAGTCTTGTGAGTGTTCGGATCATGAGAACAAGATCCGACCACAAAAGGAGTCCCATCGTTGCCGCCCTCCACGGCCAAGGCTTGGTTTTCGCTGGCTGAGCCTCACGCTCTAGAAATGTGCCGTCCACTTGTGATGTCGGCTTGGGCCGGTTGTAGCCCTTCCCACTTTTCGGAATGTCATGCAAGCAGTCCTTCGGCGGCAACATGTCCGGCAGGCAAGCCTGCTGCATATTTTAATCCGCGAATGCTCAGCACTCAGACCACATCAGCTCTCCGTGTGTGTGTGTGTGTGTTGTGCCTCAATTCCTCTGTACACTGGTCCGGGACAGACCCGGGCCGACCCAGAAGATTGGTTGGTAGGGCTCTTTGCAAAGCCAGTTTACGAAGCCACGCATTCTTTAGTTTGGAAAGATCCCACATACAGGCTTGGAAAACCAACCGAGTCTTTTCCTGTCCCTTCGGCACCGATTCCGGCATCGAGTGCAGCAATTGCCATCACATGTTAGACATGTATTTGCTTTTCTCGCTTTGGGGGCGTTGAGTGTGAGGCTGCAGCCATTAGGTATGTGTATATGTATATATTTACATGCATATATACAGTTGTATACATATACAAATACATGTTCACACACATACACACCTCCGGATTCGATGCGGCAGGAAAGCGCGATCACGCACTAACGAAGGCAATGTCGCAGAACTGTCCCTGAGGTTATCGCGAAAGGCTGAGCAGTGGGGGGTAATTGCCGAGGCTATCCGCGTCGCAATTGGTGAGTTTACCTTCAACGCTTTACATGTGAATTCTAGACCCGATACCGTTTGTGTGCCCGCTTTACACAAGTTCAGATTCTTCTGTAGGCCCGAACTGCTTTCACTATCTTCAGTCGAGTTACTACACATAGGATTCATAGGATTGAGTTCATGGGTTCAGGTTGTGCGATTCAGCTTCCACGCTGTAGCTTGAGGTTTCAGAGACATCCCACGTGTTTCCAAGTCGCAATACCCTCTAACCTCCGCGCTCGGCGGTCCCATGCCCAGCAGAATGGTCTTTTGCAGCTAGTCTGCGAGCTCCGAAGACAAATTGCAAAGTAGTTGGGCATTTGCGATCTCGGACGTATATCTCGGAAATTGCCAGCTACTCATACTTATCATACAGCCAGCAGCCAAGAATTTGTGATTTTTGTGCATGAGTTTCTGTCTTGTCCACGGGTGTGGGGTGAATGGATGGAGGCTCTAGCTTTTCGTTTTGGGGAGTCAGGAGCGACAGATTTCAGTAGTGCACCAAGCTTCTCTCAACGCTGGGCCATGCCTAGATACACCACGTGGACCAGACATACACCATGCCCAAACAAGGCATGGCTTAGCATGACGGAATAGAACTCCGTGGATCAGCCCATTTGGACAAGGACACCCTCGCCAACTTCTGAATTCAGCGCAAATCGCAGACTTCAAATCTTATGTCAGCAAGGTTTGCCTGAGCAGATGGAGCTGCATAGCCTCGAGAGCCAAACATCGCAGAGCAGATGCATTCTACGCTTTCCATGAACCTAGACCTAGACGGCCCAGATTTGTTCAGGCCTGGCTGTTTGCTCTGCCATGTCTTCTTTGAGACGACTAGTGACTAGCCGCTCTCGGTGGTATCCGGCAAAGATGCCCGGAGATTCACTCCATCCCCCTTCAAGATTTATCGCATGTCTGACCGGATGGCGCGCATTGCTTACATACATGTTGGAGTGTCCGTTTCCTTTATGTCCACAGTGTCTGTAGTTTGTATGCAGGTTGCTCGGCATTGTAATGGTAAGCTCACTGAAACATTTAACAATTTTAGTTTGGTTTCGTTGCTCCTTGCTGCTTTACCCTGCTTGTCCCACGGGTCTGTTGATGGTATGCTCCAGCTGCGCAGTCCTTGTCTTCTCAACTGTTTGTTTCCGGTCTGCGGGCAGGGATTTGTATAGTCCTTTTCAACTTCAACTTCTAGTTTCCTTGTGTTGCAATCACTACAAGCTTCCCCAAAATGCTCAAACATCACTGCCAGACAACTTACCCCATAAAGCATGCGCACATCGCCGGTAAGTAGTTCGCTGCGAACGTGCCAAAACGTGGCAATTTAAGAGCTTGACGCGAGCATGGAGGTCTCATGCATATCGTGCGGCATGTGTCGTTCTCATTGCATTCTCGGCGTGGCTGAGAGAGACTGAGACCCAAGCTTCCAAAAATCCTCGAGGCACATACAGACATAGAAGTCTGTTTATTGCTTTCCGCCGCACAGATGCTGCAACTTCGTTACGAGTTTGCGGACTGTGGCGCGGCGTTTTTGGTCACAGCGCATGTCCTCCGCATCGGTGACCTTGGCGCATGGTGAGGACACGCGACACACTGTATATCCACAACAAGGTCTCTGGCTTGTCCTGCTTGTGCTTCTTCCAAACCGTCTTCTTCTGACGACTTGGGAAGCAAGATCTTTTTTTAATGCAGAGAGATGAAGGCAGACTCAAGCTACCTCAAGCTTCTGACACGTTGTCATACATACTCATGCGAGCAGACGGGACGGCCCAGGGACCTTGAGCAAACATTAGCTGGATATGAAAAAGGAGATGCGACTCGGTCAGGCTTTGCTGAGAGGGTTGCTCATTACAAGTAGTTGATGGCACGCGCACCGGGT
The DNA here is from genome assembly GCA_003297005.1 of Symbiodinium sp. clade A Y106. Taxonomy (NCBI): domain Eukaryota; class Dinophyceae; order Suessiales; family Symbiodiniaceae; genus Symbiodinium; species Symbiodinium sp. clade A. The sequence goes on along the minus strand of BGNK01004701.1, from coordinate 30,863 downwards.
CCCTGGTGTTAACCTGCTGTTTTGGGGCGTCTCGGGGATAGCAACGCTTCAGGGGTGGGCTTGGGGGGGCAGTGACGCCGTTCTACGACCGCACGCATATGTAAGGGTCGGCGACATAGGCTCATGCGTATGTAACGCCTGAGATCTGTGTGGTATTCATGACATATTAGACGTAATATCGTCCTGCGGAAGTCGTTGCATGTGGGCGTGGACATGGGCATAAGCATATCCCAGCCCTATCGAGTTAATGAGGCAATATTCGTAAGTAGTCATGATGTTTTGGCTGGTGGTTGTTTTAGGTAATTCACAGATTCACCAGTGACTCCGGATATTCTGTAGGTTTTCGCATGTTGTAGCATGCAGCAGGGGTGAGGGGTGAGGGTGGGGTGGGGGGGGGGGGGGTAGGTTTTCGCATGTTGTGGAAAGGAGCAGGGGTGAGAAGTGAGGGTGGGGTGGGGGGGGGGGGGAAGAGCACATTCATTTTGCTCGGTATTTACAGTTCTTTCGTGATGTTGTAGTCCAATATCAACGACGATGCTGATGATGATGATGATGATGATGATGATGATGATGGGTTTGGGACTTGTACTCTACTGCCGGTCCAAGCGAATAAGTGTAATATCATCATCCACGTAAAGTTTTGCCTGAACGGTTGCTTCAAATGGTTCTCAACACCACTGTAAAACGCACAACATGTTCCATTCCAAGTGACCCCTCTCGCGGATCGTGCTCTTCCTTATAACTCGTGCCCCGAGCAAGTCTGTCCTGACAGCACGGTTTTGCGCACTCTTAAGCATTCACAACGAAACACTCACATGCAAAGCGACAGGAGTCACTCGAAAACCTGTTACCTTGTTTTGCATGGGTCTTAGCGCCTGTTCTTGATCTCGTTGTTAGGCTTCTCCCTGCGTCTAGATCAAATCTTCGAACTTCAAACATTGGTGGGCAAGGGCTGTTCGGAATTTATGTGTTTTGTGAACATCTAGGGCTGCGGAACGGACAAATCGCCTGCCTGTGCTATGTGCTTTGTGACACCTTCTGTGACGTCGCCCACTTGCGGAACTGAGGAACAGGCTATCCGAAATGTGTGTTTGGTAACCATTTCGGCGGCTGCGTCCTAAACAGGGTTACACTAATTGTTGTTATGTTTCTTTGTGTAGCTTATATGTAGATGGTGTGTGCGCACGATGGCGTGGCGTGGCATACCCAGGCCGGATAACCCGTCTCCTTGTTATATAATCTTGCTATGCACAAGGGGTCTCGGTCAGCCTTATCGCCGCTGAACACATCCACTAACTAGAAATACAGGGTTGAATATGTACTGTACTTCCATGTTTTCTCCGCCTGGCGCATGTCCTGTGTCTTATATGTATTATGTGAGTAGAATGCCTTATGAGTCTCTGATGTAATACATGTTGTATGTGCCTTCTATGTCTTATATGTCATGAATACCACATACATCTCAGATGTTAACATACACATAACATAAGTCGGCGACCCCTACATATGTATGTACGATGCCCACAACCTTACGCCCCAAAGCCCCGTGCCTTGGTCGCAAGTTTCAGAACTTGCAGTGCTTCAACTTCACTTTTCAGTTCAAGTCGTTAATAGTTTCTAGTGTTTTTCAACACCCGTTTTTGCTAAGCAACTCGTACATCATGTCGCTACCAGGGTCCTGGTGCGCATTGTGACCTAGTTAGCTCCTTCCCGACTTCTCCTTCCCCTTCCAGCAACATCCAGCTTAACCAGAGATCCGTGTGGCTCCCAGGGCTCAAAGGAGGTGCAAAGGCATGCTTCCCTGGCGCTTTCGCGCCTTGTCAAGAGCAGCCTGGCGTGCAACAGCATCACAGCACTCAGAGAATGAGGACATCCTCTTTCTGTTGGACCGTTGGACCAAGACACCTCGTAAGATTTGACCTCCTTGGTCTCCCCGCAGTCCTTTTGTCTTCGCAGCTTTGCAACTTTTGGCACGGTGTGTTGGCGTCCTGCATCTGAGGTTCACCGCCCTATGATGAGCCGCTTTTGTCAATATTTGGAAGTGTTGTGTGTTGGGGGATTTCGGTGGAACGGTACTACTTGACAGTACTTGTACGTTGATTGTGGAGTATGCCAGTGGATAAGAAGGCAAGCAGCCTGTGCTGCAGCAAGAAATACAGCGGAACAGGATTGCACAGGGTTCAAGTGAGGTTCAAAAACGAATTGACTCAGGATTTTGTGCTATGCAGTTTCGTTGATTGGAGAACTGCATCACAAGGGGGTCTGGTTGTCAACTTGTCCGGTCGCACGCGGCGCTATAGGTTTGAGAATTTTGGAGTCAGGGTTCACGATGGACAGGAGACGAGACCCGTCAGCACTGCCGAAGGTCATGTCGTGCACGACTTGCTGTTCTGTTGGAGTAACCAATGCCCAACGAAGTTTAAGCGTTTTTGTTGAATATGGGGCCCGATTAAGATCCGAAGCTGGCACCGTGACCGACCCCACTTGCTCCGCTGAAGGTTCTGCCCCAGTTCCAAGTAGTTCGGACTCGCGACCTCGCCGCGCGCGGTACCCTGCAGAGGACGCACGGAGGGTTTCTTTCACGGTCAGAAAAGGAGATGTCCGGCTTGTTGTTGCCACAGTGTCCTGAAGACAACCGCACATTGCATAGGCCCCCCCCCCCCCCCGGGGGTGGGAAAGGGGAGGGAGCGAAAAAGCAAGAATTCATACAAAGGGCGATACCAAAGACAAAACACAAGTCCGNGTTGGTGCCCAAGTTGTCGAAAAGAAACCCCACATTGGATAGGCCCCCCCCCCCCCCGCGAGGATGGAGAATGGGATGGACAGTAACAGTCAGAATTCTTAACATGCGAGAATTCCAAGTCAAAATCCATGTTCGGGACATTGATTGGCATGTCAATCATCAAAGCGAAATGGACTGACAATTATTCTTACTGCTACTCTGGCCAAACCCTCAGCAGGAGCTGATCAAAAGATAGGCTTGCCATGTCCCTGACCCCGCCCCCCAAATAAACAGAAACCGCCCAAACTTAAAGCACCATGAACCGTAAGCCCCCACAAAGTCCTAAACCCCGAAGCCCAAAATCGGCTTGGAACTTGCACTTGAGGCCCAACAGGCTCCGCCGAAGCGGTATTCCGACTGTTGCAAGACGGAAAACAGCCGAAAGAACGAAGCTCGCCTTCACAAGCATACGAGGAATCGTCAGAGGAACCCTAAAACCTTAAACCCCCAAAAGCCCTAAAGACACAACGCCCTAAGCCCGAAATAGGCGGGCCGCTCTCTGGAGGCCGCCGCTGTGCCTTTGAAGCAAGTGGTTTGATTTTAATGCGTATAGGTCATACATGGTATAAGGTCTATGTCTATACATGCAACATATGTATATTGAGTATCTATATATATATATATGTTTCAATATCATGTATTATGTGCTAAAATATGGTATATAGAATCTGCTCTGCATCATACAATACATGTTCCATTTTTGTACTTTAATACTATTTTTGCATATAGCTTACATTATAAGCAATATATCTTGGTACATATATATATATGCTCACACCCCGCCCCGTTGACAGACCATGCCCTTGTGACGGTGTACTCCTGGCAGGTGACTCGGCTGAGATATTTTATCTAAACACACCACACACGACGATAGTCTCTAAAGTAAGACCTTTACAGCAGATATACATTTATTATGCCATGTACTCAGGACGCACGCACCAGATGCGCGGCACATGAGTGAGCGTCGCGGTTGGAGTTTCTTGTTTGGAAATTTCATAATTTTCTGAAATTTCGGAATTTTTGGAATTGAGTTACTTTTCTACCACTGTTCATATTTCATTCAGAGAAATTTAATATGATCTATCCCTGTTCTCCTACTAAATTGAATGAGAGGAGCGCAATAAAGTAAAAAGGTGTAATTACGAAATTTTAACAAGTCAATTCAATAGAACACTTCCTGAACCTTTTAATTTTCTATCATAAGTTCTATACTAAGGCTATTGCTAATATGTTATTACTCTTATCATCATGTTTACAACTACTGCTGGTACTACTACTACTACCACTATTAATAATACTGTCGCTATTTTTGATATTGCTACTGTTCGTCAGTTGACCAATCGAAACATCACTATTCCCACTAAGAAGAGTTAAACCTTGTCAATTGCTTGAGTATTAAGCTTGGGTAGGGGTTAAAGTGTTTTCGGGCGAGAGAGAGAGAGAGATGGCAGCTGATAGTAATATATATATATATGTATATATATAATATATATATATATATATCAGTCAGTATTTCTAGTTTCATACGATGTTCATATTCGTTATCACGTTAGAGTTACATCGTTTATTCTTTGGCGTTATATTTTTACTAGTTCCTATTCTCGTTACTGTTCACGGTCTTGTTTCCATGTCACTCATTTTTAACATTACTTGTTCAATGATTTATTCACTTCTTTGGTTCTCAGTTCTAAGTTCTTATTGTGTCAATCGTCAATTTAACTCTTACTTTATGATGCCTTACTTTATTAGCCCTATTATTTTAAAACATTCTGTCCTCAGAATGACCCCTAAACTAGCCTAGATTATATGTTTACGTTCTATCATTCACAACTACTACTGTTATACATAAAGTAACTACGTAAATCAATACTAAACACTAATACATTCTATATATATATATATATGCACGCATCTTCATAGTACTTGTGTTTATAGAGTGATTGATTGACATTCATTATATTACGGTTATCATAATAGCAATGATAACAGTATTGTTTTAGTAAGGAAATGAAATCAAACAATAATACTACTGACGCATTTGTTCCTTTCAACAATAAAAGAAAAGTTGAACTTCAGTATATCTAAATGACCAAACATACAGACTACTTTAAAGTTCCCACTGTTGAAAAAGCAGTTAGAGTACTAAAATGTCATAATTTGTGTTGTCAAAAATTCAAAGGGAATACACTCACAAACAGTGTTAGATAAATGAAATTCACTTAATTTTTGTCTGTATTATAGTAGTCGAGAATGTCAAGTAATACCAATATCAGTAGTACGACTGGTAGCAGAAAACATAAGCCGTAATGTATTCAAGCTGATTAGAGGAGAAGGAAGGTAGATATAAACATTTAGTCAACTAAGTCAAGAAGAAGATGAATCCATAATCCCAGTCATAGCCACAGTCAGAATATTAGTAATAATAGTAGCAACAGGAATAGTAATAGAGTACGCATCGATTCAATCACTAAAGAGTCATTAGATACAACAACAGTGGGCAAAACAAGTGTCTGTGTAACAACTAAGATTATTTGTCATAAAACGTGCATGCTCAGTGATGCTTCGCCCTACTGTGACGGCCGATGGGCTCCAAAAGTGATAATAGTTCTAGCCTGATGCGGAGCCTGGCACTATAAAGCGCGCGAGTGGCCCCTAAATAAAGGTACTATAGAGCACACGTGTACAAAAGAGGGTGGTACCGATGCACCACAGAATAATCTCAGTTGCGTCGTATAGGACAGGCTCCAAAATTTCCAAAATTCTATCCCCTAACTTTCCGGATTTCCAAAATTTCAAGAATTACAAAATTTCCAAAAATTCCAAAAGTTCCAAAAATTCCAAAAGTTCCAAAAATTCCAAAGTTTCCAAAATTGCCAGGCCTAGTGGACAGGAGTTTTCCAAAATATAAGGGCAAACTTTTTTGGGAAGTTTTGGAATTTTTGGAGATTTTGGAATTTTGGAAATTTGGGAAATCCGGCAAGTGGGGGGCGATAATTTTGGAAATTTGGGAAGTTTGGAATTGATTTTGAGAGGGCTGATTGTCACCCATCCGATGACAGACCATGCACTACGACTCACAATAAAGGGCATGGTCTGTCAACGAGGGGGGCGGGGCGACCATATATATATATATATATTGCATCTTCCATCATATACTATAGGTTGTGTGCTATATAAAGCGTTTGGCGTGTTTCGTAGATTAGATACTATTTTGCCTTTGTAGGAGCTAACGTATGCTATGTAACGTATGTTCTACATTTGAGATACTACATGCTGTTATGTATATATGGTGTGATATAACAAGGAGCGTCATTATTGGAATGGGGCTCTTTTGCAAGGGTTCCTTCAAAGGGCTCGATAAGGACTACTGATGATTATAGCGGTGGCTCTATAAGGGTTATAAATGTGACTACGGGGTTGGGACACATCATTATCATCATCATCATCATAGGCGTAGCATGGCCAATTGTTCAGGTCACTAGATCAATGCTGAGGAATTTGGTAGTTTACGGTGGAGGCCCTTAGTCCCAACAAGGCTTACTCCAATGGCTGCAGGGTTACTATACCAGTAGAAGATGACAATGCTGTTGCTAGTAATCTTTATACCATTTGATCATGAATCATGCTCGCTATTATGGTGCAGAGCTCCGTTTCATGGGGCCAATTGCGGAATAATACCTCGTTAGCGTTGTTTGCACGTACTGTGTATGGTCATGGCAGCAGAGGTTATCACGCTGCTTCTGATATCAGCGATACAGCTAAAGTGTGCCATGCGCCTTGTTATACAGAACACTTGTCGTAACCAGTCCTATTGCTACTCTCGCTACGTGGGATGGCTGGCCCTCACTAATCAAAGCTACGCTGGCGATCGAGGTGCCCCGACCCCGCTTCCCCCTGCAAGCGTGCTTTCATTTTTTCAGGGCCAGGGCCCCCGTGTACACATGCCTGCAACAGTGAACTCCTGTGATGCATTCAAACCCAAAGTGTGTGGCGTACGAATCAGGGCCAATCAGGGTTTGACTTGAAATAGATGTAGCACAACTTGTCAGCTCAGGCCGCTGCGATTATTGCGCTGCAGTGTCTTGTTCGCACCACTGAGCAAGTGTCATTTGACTATGGCTATGGTACGTGCATGTATTTGTATTGTTTCGTCGGCATGGTATTTGCCGCAGTAGAAACTGATTCCGACCGCGAGCAGTGGCCTTGAGGTGTCCTCGTGAGTCAGAAGATCAGTGGCTGAGCCGGCACTGTTTTTGTTTTGATGCTTATATCAGGTGCTTTGGAAATGGAGGCAGACGAATCGCAAAAAGTAGCCAAATCCAAGAGTATCGCAGGACAGCAGCGACAGGTTTGGAATCAGGGGGTCATCGGCAATAAAGATGTGCCGTGTATGTAGGCCGAAGCATGTCTACCTCTGCTGGTGGTAAGCCACTAAACCTTACATTGTCCACATAGACGCTAAACCCACAGTCCGATACTCAAAATCGAAGCCCAGGTTCTTCAGTACGGGCAAGGGGCAAGAATCGACAAGTCCAGACCCTGCCGCAGCCCAAGACTGGAAGACGCCAAGTCGTTTTGCATGGGTCATGATGATCAGGACCACTACCACTCGACTTACTGATACGATAAGGGCCTTTATAACTAGAACAAGGTTTTGGTGCCCATTATACTATAGCTAGAATAAGGAACCCCCAAAATACTTTTGGTCATTATTTAGGCCCCTATAGTAGTCCTTTTTCTTTTTCCTGTCACAGGCGCTGCCCTGCCTAATACTGTAGCACTAGTTTGGTCATTGTCACAAGCTTGGCCAGCATTACATTGGCTGCTTCATTTTAGGCGCGCAGCACATAGGGTGAACTACTGCGATCTGCAGCAACTTCCTTCGACCCCATCCGAATTTTCACAAATTCCCGCATCTCGATTCCCTGAAATCACGGAGCTTCGAGACCTCATGAGCCCTACAAGCCAAACGACGAAACATCGGTCAGGAACCATTAGTGTTGGGAGCCCCTATACAGTATATGGGCTTCAGGGAAAAGGTATCTTCCAAAAGTCGGGGGCTTCTTTCCCGAGGCGGAGCCGAAGAAGGCCAGGGTGCCTCGGCAAAGGCCAGGGCTCCAGCTCGGGTGCCTGCGCTCAAGGGCCCCCAGCGGCCTAGGGCGTAGGGAGTTGTAGAGCTGGCCTCAGCATGATCATCATTGATCATCATGATGACGATGACGTTCATCAGAAGCATCACCAGAATTCCTTGCCACGCAGAAGTTCTGCCTGATGCTCCTTCCTGTCCGCCTCCGATGCTCGAACAGGCACGTGTGCCGCATCTTCTGAAGAACCAGCAGGCGGGTTGCTCCGGAACAGCTTTTGCCATGATATCTCTCAGGTCAGAGCTTTAAACGCTTGACTGCGCGGCAGGGCTTGCAAGCACTTTTCTACGCACGTGACCGGATGGTGGTTGTGTGCCGTCAGGTTATCCATGAGTATCGTGGCGGACAAGCCAAACGTGACTCCGAGTTAGCCACGAGACAACGTAGCCTAATTGCAGCCAATGGCTGCTGAACAGATGACGCTCTTGTTTGCGGAAGTGGGGCAGATTCTGGTCGTTTGATGTCGTTTTGGTGACATGTGGCTTTCATTTGCGGTTTCGCTGGACAGGCGATAGGACGGACTCTTGGAACACCGATAGCGATGAAAGCTCCTTTCGGCATTTTCCTTCCCGCACTTCCCGCTGGAATCTGACCTAGCGTGGGAATTGCTGAAGCGGATTCTGGCTGACACTCAGGCAGTATACACAGACCCTTCGCAAATCCACTTTATGAGCGACCCCCCGCCAGGGATCACTCGGCTAGGCGCTGATTCTGCAGATTATATCGATGGCAGAGATCCTGCTTGGCATGTCTAATGCCCGGGTTCTGCAGGATGCCTGCCATCACAGCTCCTTTTCTTGAATTTCATGGATTTGCATGTGGAATCCCGAGTCTGGCATGCGCCCAGCTCACTTTGGCTTGTACAGCTGCCTGGCGACACTACCCACAAGAGTCGATTACGCCAGGTGCGCGTTTTGCATCAGTGTGCCCGCTTCGCAGTCTGGGTTACCTCCCAGAGAAAAATCAAGGAGAGATTGGAACTTACAATCTGAATCTGCGAAGTCGGAAGCCCTTGCCCGTGAGTTAGGGCAGCTTCTGCCCCTTAAAGCATCCTCACGGATCGAGGGAGGGACAATGCGACAACCTACCGCACGGCGATGGCAGCTTAGGCACTATAGAACCTGGACTTACTACAGGTAGACCCTTCAGCAAGCCTTTGCTTCCCTGTTTCTGCCGTTTCGATATGATCACAGCTGGAATCGTCGAGGCTCCAATGCTCTGGGATATGCTCGCCTTGCACAGCGACATGTGGAGTGTGTCCAATTTCGAACATCTCGAAGCTATCTCACCTGCAGATGGAAGCCCGACGAAAAGTTAAAAGAGGTGCCATTTTTGCACATTGCCAGGCTCTGACTTGTCCGTGCAGAAGTTCACGTGATTTCGGCATTTCCCAGCTTTCCTGCCGTTCTGCAGGTCGGCTGCACGAATCTGGACGGGTTCGGACAGGCACGGCGAGTGCCTCGCTTTGTAGGGTTGTGGTTGCAGATGTTGCATTGTTGGAATGTCGCACGCAAGTGGAGCACGATGGCGTGTTTTGAGTCGAGCATGTTTACGAATGACGGTTAGCACTGTCCCGATGCAGCCCAACCTGAGTGGGAGCGTTCTTGAGGTTGCAGATTGCTGCTACTTGTTTGGCTGCTATCTGCCTGCCACTTCCTCTTGCCACTGCTTGTACAATCACCCTGCCAGCGCAGGTCAGTGCTGATAGCTGCTACAAAGCCCATACCGACAACAATCAGCAAGACCGTAAAGCAGTCACGAAACCCCAAAGCCTCCAAGCCAAGACCCTATACTAATGCTAAACAACCCAAGCTATGGCACTGTACCGCTTAATTACAGTAAACTCAGCAAACCCTATTGCAGAATCCATTTCGTGACCCACATCCCTTCAAACCGGCTTTGGTTCGCCGCCTCATAAAGAGGCTGGAAGGCGCCTGCTGGGTGCCTCCTGGGAGGCTTTTGCCGTATGATTCTTCCAAAACAAATCGAGTTGAGGGTTAAGGCTTCCAACAGGGTTACTATAAGACTATAAGGGCTACTTTTAGGGTACCGATTAGGATCTAGGTATCGGGTTTAGGATGTAGGAGTCCAAGTGAGCGATGTTCGGTTTAGGACGTTGATGGCTTAAGGGGTTTCACACGGTTCTTCGGCTCAGGCTTTTTGGGGGGGCCTCAAGGATCCAGACTTTGGGTCCTTGGGTTATAAGTTACAGGTGTCCGGTTTGCCCCCAGGCTTTCAGCAGGGAACAGCGCGACTTGCAAGCTGGGAAGTCCACCACGCGAAGCTAGTTGGAAAATGCATGAACAGGCTCTTGTGGAAGGTTTTATTATCAAGGGAGCCTATTTTGGGAAAACTACCCATGCACGTCTGCTCTTTGTTTGAAAGACAGCTTTCTGCTGCGAAAATGCTAGATCGTGTACGATGGGGCTAGTTACCAGTTCGTTTTGGCACAACAAGAACACAGACAGGCTGAAAGGCATGAATAATTCTGAATAATGGTATCATTAGTTCATTGGGGCTAGTATTCCTCAGGTTCTCAAGCATATTCATGGGATTCATAGTGCAATATGTCACTCAAGCTTTGTCCATCACTCAAACCCCTAAGTCAACCCCATGGATGCCCATAAACCTTTACTGGTTTAAAGCAAATATTCTCACTTCCATTAACAGCCCTCACCACGAGGCCCTCAGTCCGTCTCTTCCCGTGGCCGGCCTGGGTGCGATGAAGGCAGCGATAGACCGCAGGCTTTGCAGCTTGAGCAGTGCAAGGGATGTACAGAATTCTATAAAGGTTTAGCGTGCGCGCGGCTTCCCTGCAAACTCTACATTGCGAATCCGATCTTCAAAGTTGCAAGTGCTGGAAGGTCGCGCCCTCCCGTGCGTCTCCAGTCCCAGGCTAATTGTTGGGTGACTCATGAAGGGTTTGGATTGAAGATGTGAGGCTCAGAATGTGGTTTCGGAAGCTTCTCCCCAAGTTGGAGAATTATGAAGTCGGTGCTGGGAGGTTAAATCAAACATGTGCCATGTGACGGCAGGAGCCTCTCCGTGCAGGAACAGAGAATCTTTATCTTGTGTAATAGACACAGTAAAGTAAGAGTAGTAATGACAGCATCAATCCGCCCCCGGAGCGGACGATAGTCGAACAGAGCTCTCAGATCCTACGTCTCTCTCGCAAGCAGGCGATCAAATGGGCAAGCTGCAGAAATTTCGCAGTCGAGCTAAATGTTGAGCATGTCGGTCTCTCCGCCTGTTCATCCTGCTGTGCTCGGTTGGCATCGGACATGTGGATTTGTGTGAAGGCACATGATGTTACATGGTGTGGTCGTATGCATGTATGGATGCATGGCCAGTATACATGTACATATGTACGTACGTAGGTAGGGATAGGTGCATGTACATGTGTTTATGTCTGTGTGTGTCTCCCGGGCGCTCGCAGTGGCCAAGGCTTGGACAAGGATAAGTAGGGTTAGGGTTTAGGCTTTGCATACGCTAACCCTCTAGGTTGAATTCGGGCGACAGCTTGGTCAGGCAGTGTTTGCCCAGCAGGCTGGGCGAATGAGAGGACTGCCTGACGCTGGACACCTGCTACTGGATACTGCATGAGCCGTTTGTGCGCAACACTCCGAAAGTGTGGCGAGGATTCCCGCATCTTATGGAACAGCTCACTTCTTGGTAAGCTTGGCACCAAACAGGAGGGAGTTGCAGACGCAGATTCAGCGCTTGCGCGAACAGCTTGTGCAGCAGCGCCACACTGCTACGGAGAGTGACGTGGCATGCAGCAGGTGCTTGTAGAATCTTGTAGATCCAAGTTGGAGTCGAGTACTCTGGCCGCTACGAATGTGTGTCGGTTTCAGAGTCTGAGTTCGGGCTCACACAACATGCCGCAGCCCTTGCCTTGTCTTCAGCTCTGGTTGAGGCATTACGCAGCTGCGCTTGAGTTTGGATGCCGTGTCGCTTGGCCTGGACCACCTCCCAGAGCACTCTGTTGTGAGCATGTGTGATTTGGTGGTTCTGCTGATGAAAATGCCTTATTCACAGGAACAATGTGTCGTTCACTTAGAAGACTTACAAATGTTGAAGCAACCTGAATCTGGTGAATTCCGCCTGGGTAGGGGCTGAGGTTCTTAAACAGTGGGTTCTTATACAGCATTTTCACTGTAGCATATATGCCAAGTGCATGTACGTATGTGTCTATGCATGCTTATGTATGCACTTGTATTTATTGTGCACAGCTTCCTGTATGTATGCATGGATGTATGCATAGACACATGTATGTATGTAAGTATGTATGTACGCAGGTGTGTGCATGTCTGAAGGTAGTGTAATGTAATGCAATGCAATGTAATGTAATGTAAAGTATGTATGTCTATGTGTGTAAGCATGCGAGAAGGAGTTATAGCATGTTATAGATGTTTTTATCCGTCCATCTCAACCGACCCAGCCACCCAGCCACCCCTACACACATACATTCGAGCTCTCACACACACATGCGCAAACAACAACAACAACAAAAGTATCATCAGCGCAATCAAGGGAGGTTCCAATGCAAGCAAGAAAGGTCACATGTATTCATACGAATATCTGCATATGCATATGTAGATAGAGAGATAGATAGATTTATAGATGCATAGATATGTAGATACACGTGTCTGTATAGTGTGCAAAAGATTACATCAACAAGTAAAAACGCAAATACCGCTGTGTATACATATATATATATACATATGTAACTATACTCACTGATTCAGTTGATTTTTGTTTCTGTACTCGTGCGCATGTGTTTTTTCTCTATACTTTGCAGTTGGGGTCCCTCTATGTCGGTTTTTGTGCGACCATGCACGGCAACATGCTGCAATTAAATCGAAATGGAGACGTAACGAGTCTTTTGTGCTAGCACCAGCTTGACAGTTGTGCATCGCACCATACTGTGAACCAGCAGTGGCAAGTAAGATTGCCGGTAACTGCGCCTGAAAGAATAAGTACAGTACAAAGATCATATGCGACGAAGCAGAGGCACGCCGAGCAAGACGCTGAGCGGACAAAGCTCCAGCGGCTCGGCACGGAATCTTCGGAAATCCGGCAATGCGTGAGCCTTGATCTGTGCACTCAAGGACTCAGCTGAGCCTCCAACGCGCGTATCTTCAAGCCGAGATCGTTTGCCAGGATCTTGCCAGATGTTGAAGATCTTTCGATTGATTTTGCAAGACGCAGTGTAAGTTTGCTCCGCACGCCAGTAGAAACAGCCAATTAGAAGCACATCTCTTCTTTAGCGACCCGAAGGACAAGCATCGGGACAAGGCCGAACGAGGTACGCTTTGGTGTACGAGCCACAGGAAGGGCAAATCTCGTCCTTCTTTCTCATGGTCCCCGGCGCTTTCATGTTGAAAGATTGACTCTCCGGGTGCTGCCCAATGCAACTTGTTTCTTGGTACCCCTCCTACACCCAAAAGCATCGCCCTGCCAGCTTTGGAAGCCCTTCGGACGAGGACGATGGCCCTTTGACTCGCATCTAATTTGCTTGCTGTTGGCCTTTGGAGGGGGTAAGAACTGCATTACTATAACATACTATCATATATAAACTGTCATATACTACATTATGCTATGATATACTATAATATACTAATGCATTGCATTCCTTACCCTGGTTGTTTTCAGAAGTTTTCCAGCCAAGGACCGCTTTAACCATCCTCGACTGCTTCGAAGAGCTTTTCGTGCATGGGTGTCTTTCCTGCACTGATGACCGGCACGTCGCACTAAGCTGTCTTTAGGGGTTTAGCGGTTTAGGGTTTAGGGGCTTACAAAAGTATAAAGGACTCCATATCTACAGACAGCCACATGCTGGAGACGCAGGCCAATCGTAATGCATGGAGGCAATCAGAAGCACTCGTGCGCATCATCGTGCGCAGCAGCCTCTTCGAGCCAACGGAGGTAGAGGGAGAAGACGGAAAGAACAAGTACTGTATAGAAGCCTAACAAATTACCAATATTAGTCCTTAGATTCCTTATTAGCTATAATTATACTGATACTGTTAGTTGAGCCCAAAGCCCTATTCTAGTTATTAAGGCTCCTATAGTAGGAGCCCTAAACCCTTGCCTACTGCCGAGCCAAGGCCCGGGCCTACCGCGAGACAGCGGAAGCAGCACGGATGTTGACAAAGGCAGTGGTTTAGGGTTAGGGCTCGGGGGCTCTGTACAGGGACTCCTCAGCCAGGCAACCTGGATGGCATGTCAAATTGTTTGTTGCCATCCCCCTTTCGAGCTGTTGCCTGATGAGCTCGCGCAGGTGCTGCGAGTTTCAGCAATGTATTTGAACTTTTGCAGTGGCGGCAAAAGAGTTGACCATCGTAGTTGCTCAATCTATGTGCGTAGCCATGTAAAGTGCTCGCCTCTTTCGCTCCTCGCATGGCAGTTGCCATCTGTGTCTTCCCCGCGCCGGCTACGATTTCTCATCGTATCTCGGCCTTGTGTTGGCGAACGCAGGTGGAACGCTGCATAAAGGTAGAGGCTCGGGGACACAGGTATCGAGGTTTCATTCGGGCCGCGGTTTTGCGCATTTCTGTGGCATGTGCGCGGCTTGGACTGCTACCTTAGGTTCTCCTTTCACTCTTTGCGGCTATCACTCATTCACTCATTCGCGCATTCATTCATTGATTCATTGGTTCAGTGTTTGAGTCACTCATTCAGTTATATATAGATAGATAGAGAGGTGGTTAGGTAGGTAGATGAGCTGAAACTGCAAGCTTCCATACATACATACATACATACATACGTACATACATAAGCCGTACACACATACATTGGTACATGAGGTATCTATGTTTTCTTCATATATGCGTGCATGTATGCGCATGGTGCTGCTGTTGCTGTTGCTGTTGCTGCTACTGTGTTGGTGCCAGTGCTCCCGATCCCGCTCCTGCTACTGCTACTGCCACTGCTGCTGCTACCAGCACTACTACTCCCATTGCTCCTACTACCACCACGACCACGACGACGACGACGACTACTACTACTACCACCACTACTTTTACTACCACCGCCGCCACCACCACCACCACCACCACTGCTACTACTACTGCCAGTACTAGTACAAATACTACCACTGCTAATGCTGGTAGTGCTGCTAGACATGCAGGCTTCCAGTCAAGTCAATGACGTCGAGCACAGTCATCATTCCTACATTTAATTTTGCGATAAGTGTATGCTCATGTCTGAGTTTACTGTTTATGCTGAATTACCTGTTTCTGCAGTTACCTGCGGAACATGTCATACAGAAGGCCGGAAGAGTTTCTTCCGTTCCGCGCGAGAGCCCAAACAACCCATCCGCTCGGAGTGAAGTCGAGGAAGACGCGGAAAGAGATAGCTTCTCTGTGCAGTGCGATCGATGGTTGGAAGATGACGAGGAGGAGCTGCAAATGAAGCGTGCTGTAGGTGGGCATTCCCTTCTATATGGTATATCTTGCTTATGCGGTCAACGTCTCTGGAGGTTGCCTTCGTGTGGAAAGCAATGATCTGGCACATGTTTGTTTGCCGTTAGGTCTGTGTTAGGTCTGTGTAGCTAGATTCGCTAGATCGGGAGGGTAAGCGATGACGATTCCGATCATAGTAAGAGACACCTTCACCAGGCCTGTTTCCATAGACTTCCCCGCAAGCCTGTGTCAGGTGCAACGGTTAATGCACTTCAATGCGAAACTTGATTCCAGGCATGTAGTGGTCGTCGCGTATGCAGTCTGACTGAGACTGGGTTTCTGGCCGGCCAGGCTTGAGATTTTGCAGTGTTGCCTCGCAGGTCCGCTTCTTCCGGAGCCAAACCCTTGTCACAGTCATCTGTCTACACCATGAAAGTTGAAGGATTCTAAAGCCATTACTTTTGCAACCGTTCTTGCTTGTGCGACAATGACACCATCACTATGGTATCCGCTGGGGCCGTTAAACGGACTTTTCGTGCTGACGGTTCTAGCTGTCTACCAGGAGGAAGACGACCAGGATCCGCGCTCCGAGGAGGAGAACCTGCCGGTTCGGCGGCTTATGATGTTGTGTGACTACTTGCAGGCTGCGATACTAATTCTGATTGTTTTCCGAATCAATATTACGAGCACTGTTGTCAACCACACACACACACATAAACCGCATTGCTATGATTGGTCCCGTTGATAGACATTGTCGTTCGCACCTTCATCTAAGCATTGAGACTGAAGCAGCCTGGCATTGAAGCTGCTTGGCCCCAGCCCTTGCCTGTCGCCAAACCGGATATCATGTTGGATGAGTCAGTAAGATGCCTTAGTTTGACGCTGATGATTCGTAGCTGGTCTTGAACTTTTGCGAGTTGGGCCGACAACGCATCAAGGAGAGAATCTACGACAGCCGCATGCTCCTCCACGATCAGGCGAAGGCATCGTGCGGGTTGGCCACGTGGCCGGGGTGAACTCATGGCATTTCAGGGACGGCTGCTGCAGCAAGTGATGTTTTTTCGTGCGTCTTTTGTCACCGTGGGTTTTTTGTGTCTTGTAGGTTGAAGCAACCAACACCTATCAAGGAACCGAAGCCCGAGATCTTGTGGCTCCAACCGCAACCCCCAAGCCCCGCTCAGCAGCTATCCTACATCGCAAGATTCATGATCAGTGCCGACAGTGTAGACTCACTCAAGGCCCATCTTCCACCACACACCCTATCCGACTGGAGAATTCCCATAAGAAAAGACCGAATGTTTACAAACTCGGAGATCCTTCGGATAAGATGCTGTTCCAGGAGGAGACCACGAATGCAGCTTCTCGTAGTCGGTTGGATACTTGCTATATGGGCCTCAAAACACGCAGCGACACTGAGCTGAACATGCTAAAGGGCTCCCGAAAGCCCACACTCCGTGACTGGAGAAAAACCAAGACTCGTGAACACCACAACAAACCCACAAAGAATTGCGCGAAGACCCCAGTTCTGGTTCTGAAGCTAAACACCGTTCTCTTCGACGAACTCAACATTAGACTGGAGGCCTTTCAAAGAACACGCTTTTCATTTGCCAAGTCCTCGAGGACCACGCCACGAAAATACAGAAACCCTCATAAACCCCCTGATAGAGACACGACAGAGCTCTTCACCCCCCGAGGCCGCCGTCTTCACCATGACCAAGGCTATGGCCGAAGCCGAGGCCATGAAGGGTTCTCGCGAAGATTCTGTGGTCTTTTCTTATTGCATGAACCTTGCTTCTTTTGATGGGTTTATGGTGTTTTTTGTTGGGGTTTCATAGAGTCTGATGGGGAGCTATAGGGCTTCTTTATTCCGGATGCGCTGTTCTTTACTAGGCACACGGCACGTAGTTTCCGACTTTGAGGTTGGGCAGTGGGGATGCCAGTGTCAGTCAGCTCGATACTGCAAGACCATGCAATTTTGTGCTGAGCATATGACGTAGTGACGTAGTCCATAGCCTGCACACACTCTTGACCGCTCTTGCACCTCAGCAACCATGCCCTGATTTGCCTAACTTATCTAATTGCTTCAGCTGCAGGACATGTGGACAGCTGTTTGTCAGCGTATGGAGTTGACAAGGACGCCGGATCCGGACATAGCTTGCAATCCAGCAAACAAGCGGCCCTGCGAGTAGCAGGTGCTTTCATGAGAGGGGCACCTACCTCTCTGCCTCTCTCTCTCTCTCCCTCTCTCTCCCTCTCTGTGTCTCTCTCTCTCTCTGACTATCTCTCTGGCTTTCTCTCTCAGTCACCTTCGGAACTGGCTGGGTCCGTGCCATGCTGTTTCCTGCAATCTCCGGTGTAAGGATGTTCACGATCGCCAAGTGCCAGGCAGGCAAGCTGCGATCACTGTTTCATGTTTTATTTTTTCTATAGCAGTCAGATCATCTTTGCAATGCCTTGTGATAGGCGTGCAGGCCTTGATCAGAAGTCCGAGCACAGAAAACAAGGAGCTGTGATGTTGCATCTGCATTGCTAAGGCAGAGCAACTACATTCTGGCACCATCCATGTCTAGTCCGATGGTTTCTGTCGCGTGCTCCCAATTTCAGGGTGTTTGCCGCCGCAACGACTCTGCTCAACGCAGTTTGCCCCATAAGTTTCCGATCGACCTTGTCAAAAGGTCTCGCCACTGCATTCCTGCCATGGCTGCAGAAAACTCGCAGATGCTCAAGCTGGCAGGTGGCATGGCTTTGGGAGCCACTGCCTTGATGGTGGCCTCTGGTACACTGAAGAAGTCCTTGAGACTTGGGCACTGAGATGCGAATGTGTGTGTGTATGTTTGTATATCACCTGGTGATTCATGGACGCAGACGAAGACCGTTCAGACACGAGGTACGAGAGGCTTATCTTTGCATCTTCCCAGATTGGAAGAGCAACATGCAGAAGGCTCCATACGTACAGGCAAGTACCTAGGTAGATAAGTGAGCTTGTACATTGACAATACGTACACCTTTAAATCATTATGCATGTCTGTCTGTCTGTATGTATGTATGTGTGTATGTATATACGCATAAATCCACCTACCCACCCACCTACCGACCGACCTACCTACCTTAGCTACCTCCCGAAGTACAGTATTGCTGGTACAGTGCAGCACGGCACAATTCAGCAAAGCATAACGTGTCGTAGAGTAAAGTATAGTGCAGTACGTTCTCCTATTATCGGTGAGGTAGGTCTGGAATAGGAGCTCCACATTCCGGCATGAGATCTGCACGCATTGTTCTTGATCTTTTGAAGGTGATCGCCGTCGCCATTTTGGGTCGAGGCGATCGCCTCGATCCGGGAAGGATCTTTTTGTGGCGACAGGTGGAAGTTCTAGGCCTGGGAGTTCGA